>JAPDRQ010000079.1:0-127333 GCA_030247915.1 Neophaeococcomyces mojaviensis
GATGAGCAGCATGTGAGTCTGGGGGCTGATCGGGACGTGTACTCGAAGTGTTAAAGCTGTACGGAGCATCAGCCGGGGTTTGGAACGCCATTGTCACTCAGCGGGCGAGACCTTCAAAGCTCGTAAAGGTCAGATCAGCCACTCAGACAGAGAGGTGCCTCCAGGGAAGGCCTTGCACACGATCTTCAGCTTTGTGAACATGTGCTTGGTGCCCTCACCAACACAACATTCAACCCCAATTGACTCGATCAATTAGGCGAACAGAGCGATTGCCAGGGGCAGAAGCCGACCCGTCCTTTGCGCCCGCAAAGCTTGGAATTCGCAACCTAGAAGATTTGAGAAAAGCATGTGTTGAGCACAGAAGGTATCATTTTAAACCAATAGGAAAGTTTTTCAAAGTGAAGCAGTAGGTGCAGGCCAGGGAAAAACGTGGAAATGTTTGTTGAGACCACAGATGCAATTGCGGAGATGGCGGGACAGAGACGCTGGATAAACTTGGGCAGCGACGCAGAAGTGCGTCCACATGCGGTAGTGTGTAGATGCAAGGTTTTTATGGTGTGTTATAGATGCGACATGGCAGTTTATTTTCTGGTTGCTACGTTCGTATGGGAGGCCGTTTCATGATGTTACCCTCGCTCAGAGAGTTTTCCGTTGTCGCAGATCTTTGAACGTCGTTGCTTCTTTCAGAGGGGCATAACCGGCCCGAAACGGTCGTGCGGGATCGAAGGGGATTCTGCGATCTTCTCTGCAGCAGAGACGGGGGAGCAGGGGAATGCTTAACTAGATCTGCATTGTGTTTCTCGCCTGGACGAATGGTAGGAAAGTATATTTTCGCTAAGAGCAGTCATTGGCTGCGACCATTTTCGACTTTCGGCGATTATTTCTTTGGTGGATGATCGGCCTTGGGCACAGTGTCAATTGTGACGAGGGCTCAGGATCGAGATATCCTTCTTCTCAAACATTGATAAAGCTAGAACCTGTCCAAACAGGTAGGTTGCTGAGGGGAATGCGAACACCAGTTCATCCAGCACCTGCTTTGCTTTGGGCATATACGGGCTGCAGAGCAACGAAAGAAAGAAAAATTTCAGTCTGGAGGATTTGGCAAGGCCAATGGCGGGTCCAAACGTGGTGACTTATCGTTGGATCAGAATGTTGCAGGAGGAGTGCAGAAGCCACTGCGACGGTTGGAATAAGGCTCGAATTGTTCCGAGGTGTTACCAAACTCGACTTAGTCGCATTCTTAGCTTGCTTTAGCTCTAGGTGGCAAGACATAAGCTGTTAACCGACAAATGCTCTTTCTCACGCTCTCTTTTCCTGTTGTGGCGAGCTCAGCCCTCGCATTCTTGGTAAGAACCATGATGACATGTCTGCTCGATTTCGATATACCAGAACTCCAGACTCCACTCCTCGCGTTTGATCGGACCGTGCCTGTAGGTGCCAGACGCCGGAGGAGCCCTGTTTCCGCAACTCCTCTCCCGACGATGGCTCAAAGCATTGTATGGTGACCAAACATTTGCTATCGTCACTACTGTTCACCTGCTTCACCAGAAGCAATAATGGAGAAAATGTTGATTCGCCGCACTAACTCTAGTCTGCCAAAGTATCGAAGTGATATTTCTAGATGCTCATGAGATATAGCCTCCATCATTCTTTGTCTCTAAGCTCACAAGTTTGACTTGACGCATTAATCCGAAGCTTACTTATTCAGCAGCCTCCCTTATTCAGCTCATCCAGCTGAAGGCAGTATAAGGACTCTATCCATACTATCATCTCTTTACCCCGTCATCCCTCAAAGCACGTCAACACAACCACACACAATGAGTAGTCCAAAGACATCATCCTCAAGGGGAAGCAGAAAATCTAGCTGTGAATCGACCTTCAGTCGAACATCACGCCAAACCTACCAAACCGACCTCACATCCTACAGCCAGCAGCCATCTATCAAGAAAAACGGTTCAGCTACTTCTTACAAGCAAACCTCGTTACAGAAAGCTGATAGCTTCTACGACGAGGGGCTTGGTCGATCATCTACCTCTTCCATCGCTACATATGCATCCACTCAAGCTTCTGAGGAGGATCTTCCTTCGCTCTCTCTCAACAACTTCCCTCAAGAACGGCAACAATGCTTCGATCCAGACGCTATCCCGACTACGCCTGCCGACTTTGCTGAACTATTTCCAACAACCCGGCGGATTCTGATCCAACATGACGACTCCACAACTGATGGAAACATGAACCTGAGAGTAGACACAGATGTCACTACCAAGAGCGGTCGAAGAAGGAAGATGACTCTCTTTCATCTGAAGATGAAGGATCTAGCCGAACGACAATTCTCACTTAGAAGGTATTGGCGAAACTCTGGCCGTGAGGTAGCCTCCAGCAAACGACAATATGTCAAGCCTTTACCACTCAGCGTGGCACGATCACCAAAGGCACCAGCCTTCAAGCGACCAGTTCCTCAACGCCAAGATTCCGGCTACCATTCTGAAGATGATGACGATGAGCTTGAGGAGTCACTGCAAGCCTTCACTTTCGCCAATGGCATCAAGGCCACAATCCCTACCAACAGCGTTCGACTCGAGTTCTCGAATTATGCTCAAGTTATTGTCGAGCCCCATGTCAATGGCGAGAAGAAGCAGTACGACTTTGAGTACTGGGGAGAGTACTACAGTTGGCGGAAGCGAGCCGTTCGGGATGGCAAAGAGATCATCAACTCATACGAGCTAATCAACTTGCAAACCTTGAAGAAGGTGGCATCGATTGTTCCTGACGCTCTCAGCCCAGAGGAGGTAGACTTTGAAGCAGCTCAAGGAGCATGGATCCCAGCATCCAGCATGAGATTACTACAAAAGGATATTTCTGACGATCTCGGAGACGTTATTGTTGCGACTGGTCTTATTGCACTGACCGACGACTGCATTCCACGATAGGTTTTGGGTACAAGAGCATGTGTAATCATCAGCATTTTCCGGATGGGTGGAAAAGATACATCAATCATTTCGGCAAGGCGTTACGACATCGTCAACATTATCAGGAGTTACACGAACTGTCGGTGGTGATGACAGCTTCCTCACCGCTTGGGTTTATCATTTATACGGCTGTGGAGATTCTTTCTCAAGTGTCCGCGAGGCATCGGATGTATTTGACATAATAGGGTTTTGGCATCTATATGCCTTGGTTAGGTTTGCCAGACAAACTGGCAGGGTTATCAGGGGGGTCATGGGAATAAACATGGACGGCATCCCATCTGTACCAGACAGTTGGAAGACAGGGCCAAGCAATCGGCACTCCATAGCACAAGGCAGATCTTGTATCACACCACGAACTGGTGGTGTTACCAATAATACGGGTTGGTTACATAAAATCCATCCATGTGAGCAATTTCTGAGATGCCATTTTCAATAAGCAGAGGGTCAAAGCTATTCGAGCCTGAACATCGACGGCAGACGCTGAAGCGGGCTCGTGGTCTCCTTGATGCTCTTGAGATGGCACGTGAACCTTCATTCTTTCCTTTTGGATATCATTATCTGATATCGCAGAGTTTTCCAGCAGATGTATGCATCTCAAACGTCGGATCTGCTTGCCAAGCCCACTCGAGCACAACTATCGTCTAACTAATTGCAGTAGCGCCGAGTTTTTCTTCCACTTTGCGATCTTTGCCCATAACTCTCTGCTGACCTCGTTTTGCCGCCATTACTGTTTGAAAATGCAGCTAGCTGCCCAAAGTCAAAGCGGCCAATTATTATGTCTATGGGTAAGCGTCTGTGGCTTAACCGGCAGAAGAAAGGCGCTAAAACTGGGTAGACGGCCGCCATCACACTGCAGTGTTAACCCACCCTGCCATGGATTTGAAAATTTATCTTCCCTCTGTCGCTTGTCAATTTCACAGTAATGAGTAGCATGCATTTTCAGAACCCCACCATCAGAAGAAAAGGTCCAATACATGTCTTCTTCCGTTCTGCTCCTGGCTGATTTGACCTACGCCATCATGCAGCAGTCTAGACATAGGCTTTTCGGGAGCGACATGGGACTATCCGTTGATGTGTTGGCAGTCAAGCATCGACTTCCTCGAGCTCTCATTGCAGAAGGAGTTCGTTGGTATCATGACCGATTTACCAAACGATCAAGATACGCTGACTTTGTCTCTTCGACGCCTGACACCTGACGATCTAGCCTGTTTTCTCTGTGCATCGCGAGGATGAGTATATAGGTACAATCTGGGATGTTTTTGTCTGCCACCCTCCGTACTATATCACAAACATGATGCTCTGCAAGACGGCTCGGATCAGATGCAGTTGACTTGCTGATAGACAGCGGGTATCCGGATCAGGGTTCGAAAACATCAAATTGTTGTTCGTTGACAAGGAGCGCGACAGTCCTTACAGCCTTCGTCTGCATTCCGAAAGTTCGCAAAAGTATATAACGGCGGCGGCTTCGTTTGATTGTATTCTTTTGGATCCCAGAGCCTTGATCTCAGAGTCTCGCTTGCTGCAACATCGATCATACGAAAGAAACACACCAGTATCACCTACCCAATCCTTCTCAACCAAGTCCAAATTCGAAAATGGCTACCAAGACCCACAAGACGTGGCAAGAGGAGCTCGCAGGTCTGAATCATGTTCCGACACGAAGATGCCCTGACTGATGATGAGTAGCCGAATGCCGAAAACTACGATTCCCAGCGCCCGTCTACAATATTGTCTCTGACCGACGAGGTAGGTGCTTCCATCGATGCCCTTGTTTTTCAGGCCAACCTAACCATGTCAGGTGGCCGAACTGCGTGGTCCGCCACCGTCACGGTCCAAACCCAGAATCTTGCGGCGCGATATTGGTACGACGGGCAATTCCTCAACAACGCCAAAGAAGACGCGGCGGAGGTTGCTTGCACGAAGCTTCGCAACCCTTCCATAACTCAAGCACCAACCACCCAATACAACCAGTCAGGATACGGACGAGGCTATTTCAAATGAAGCACATTGTTTCGGAACCGTGTATGGATCAGTGCTGGAACATGGGAGGTGCCATCAGCGTCCACATTTGGACTTTAGGCAATAGTGCTATCAGGGCGAAAACAATACGGACTCCTAGTACATGTGCAGGGGCATAGCGTTGGCGTTGGTGTGATAGCAAAGAACCGTTTTCTTTTGGGTTGACGTTGGGACTTCAAAAATACTGTCGAATGTATGTGTGGATGGCGTCGTAGTAACATTGGTATCCTCAACTATAGGATTCGATGATTCCCTACCATTAAGCTAATAATACACCAATTCTCCTTGGTGGCTCCTGCTCCGTGTTCTTCCTACCACCTCATGCTGCAGGTCACTCTGAGCTCAAGTATCTTCAGGTCACTCGTCGCAGTCGCTTGCTTGTCAAAAAGTCGACAGTGGAACATGGCTGTGAATGTCATCATGGTGTTTATGCAGGTGCAACGGAGCTAAAAGTCTCGTGGCACCTGGGGTAATGAAGATTCATCAAATGAGCTTGGCGAAAATACTCCGATTCATCACGAAGCTGCACGAGCCTTTTGCTACATCATAATTATGCAGCTGCGAGATCAGGCCGATTCGAAAAGTATCTTCACCTACTATCTCGCCTGCACAGGTACATCACTTGAGGTGGCATGCGGCAAGGTGCAGTAGCCCGGCTTGACTGACTTGCAGCACTTCGCATCACCTGCACCAGCACAGGGTCCCATGCTCGCCCTGCAGCTTCCTCGATGAGAGTTCGCTTCCTCACCGCCAGACCGCCGTCCTCAAAGAGCATTGGACGTCAAATCTACGGGCCAGCGCCGTTCCAAAGTATGTCTGATTCGGCTACGGGCAAGTCGGCCGCGTTAACCTTTGATCTCAAGGCACGCTGTTCGGTAGGTACGCATTTCCTGCTCCCGATTTCGTTTATTCAGATCTGACAGGCTGGTGTGCTAGACGAGTAAAGCCCGGGCATCGACGCTTCATCTACCCCATGGACCGGTCGAACTTCCAATATTCATGCCTGTGGCTACACAAGCCTCCCTGAAGGGATTGACGCCTGATCAGCTGGAAGAGACGAGTTGCCGATTATGTTTGAACAATACGTGAGCGCACTGAGCACCTGCGAAGCCTTTGAGCCATTCTGACGGCTTGTTCTAGGTACCATCTCGGCCTGAAGCCTGGTCAAGCAGTGCTGGATGCCATTGGCGGCGCTCACAAACTACAAGGCTGGCACCACAATATCTTGACCGATAGTGGTGGGTTGGTACTCCGAATCTGCCACTGCAACACTTTCTAATCGCTGGTGTCAGATTTCAAATGGTCTCCCTCTTGAAGCTCGCCAAGATCACCGAAGAGGGTGTCCGCTTCCTCTCGCCTCATGATGGCTCGCCTATGCTCCTCACACCCGAACACTCTATCTCCCTCCAAAACAGTATCGGCAGCGACATCATCATGCAGCTCGACGATGTCATACAAACTACCTCACCCGACGCTGCTCGCATGCGCGAAGCAATGTACCGATCCATCCGTTGGCTCGACCGCTGCATAGCCGCACACAAGAACCCAACTACACAGAATCTATTCTGCATTATCCAGGGTGGCCTCGACTTGGATATGCGCCGAGAATGCTCAGTGGAAATGGCGAAGAGGAATACACCAGGCATAGCAATAGGTGGTCTATCGGGTGGGGAAGCAAAATCGGATTTTTGCAAAGTCGTCGACACGTGCACATCCCTCCTCCCACCTCTCAAACCACGATATGTTATGGGCATTGGATACCCGGAAGACATCGTTGTGGCAGTCGCATTGGGGGCAGATATGTTTGACTGCGTCTGGCCCACAAGAACAGCACGATTTGGCAATGCAATTACGCGTTACGGTGTGCTCAATCTGAAGCATCAACGCTACTCTGAGGATTTTGGTCCTGTGGACGAAGATTGCAGCTGCACTGTATGTCGTCCGAAAGATGACAACGCAGGGCTTGCGATTAGTAGGGCCTATATCCACCATCTTGCTGCCAAAGAGACGGTGGGCGCGCATTTATTGACTATGCACAATGTGCATTGGATGTTATCTTTGATGAGGAGAGCGAGACAGGCCATTGTGGAGGATCGGTATCCAGATTTTGCGAAAAAGTTCTTCGAGGATTACTTTGGTGATAAGGGGGCGCCAGGGTGGGCTGTTGAGGCGATGAAAGGGGCAGGAATTGATTTGGCAGGTGGTGCTTCGCCCTGAAGGAGAGAGTAAAACCTACAACACTGCGATCTTCGCAATCTCGATCACATCAGGTCCGTTCGGTATTACTGCTTCGTGACCTGGCTTTCATCCATCGACTACTAAGACGATCCCGATGGACATATCAACTGCTGAACGTTGGGAGCGATATGCGATGGCTGTCATCAGCTACGAAGGTTGATCGCCAACCAACCTTTAATCTTGCGAGTCCGCTTCAATCGAAAGTGATGGCAGATCATTGTTGGACGTGTGGTTACGGTTGGCAGAAGCCTTGTGGAGCTCTCCTGATGGGATGCACGTATATGAGACTGCGACAGTGTATGAATGATTTAAAAAAAAAAATGCTCTTGACGATTATGCTGCTGGACATGATGGTAGGATCCATGGCCAAAATACCAAGCACAGAGCAGCATGCAATCTTCATTTCATCGTCCTAACATCCCTTGCAGGAGCTTCCACTTTCAAGGCTGTTCCAGCATTATCATGGCTCAACCTACATCTCTGCAGACAGGATGAGGTGATGTTGGCTCTTCCAGTAGTGGCAGGTCCTCGTCTGAGATATCACCGAAACTCGGCCTTCGGCTTTATCGAAGCGTTATCACCGATGTGGGCGGCCCTATGCGACACCTAACCTTTCACATTTCGTAGACAAGCTAATTGTCATGGACCCTAGCAGCGCTGGATGTTATCAAGGCAGCAATGATTCAAAATCAAAATGACCAAGCCCGAAAACGAACTGAAGGCGCTGCGTCGATAGTATCGGCTTCAGCTTCATTGTGTTTCTTCATCGTCAAGATCTTGCTCGAGGTATGCTCATGAACATCCTCTAATCTTATGTTTTTCTTTGTGCTAAAGAAGACTACAAATCTTTAGCTTTCAAGCTAGAGCTACTCGTAAGCGCTGGTACTTTGTTTGCTCTTACTATACAATAATATCCACCAAGACATTTTCCGATCCGTCCGAAATCTCGCTCATAAAGCACACCAAGTCTCGGTCGAGACTGCCAACTCCAATCATGGGTCAGAAGCGACGCCGCATAGCTCTTTCGTGCGTAGACTGCAGGCGTCGGAAGGTCAAATGTGATCGCACCTACCCCTCTTGCGTCCGATGTCAGAAAGGCGGTTACGGCGACAAATGTGTCTATGTCACACACACCGGCGAAGCCTTTCCAACACCAGAAGATGAACGAGACGGAGGAAGCAGAGCAAATTCAGCCGAAACTTGGGCTGATGAAGCTGAAAAATACCGAGAATCGGCACGAAATCATGAGGCTGCTGCTCTGCAACGACCCAGCAACGTGGCCGTTGCCACCGAGATTGCGTCGGCTCCTCGATCGCAACGGTCGATGATTGAGCCCGACCATCAGAAGCTGAGAACATTGCAAGGTAGGTTGATGGACCTAGAGACATATGTCCACGCTGCTGGAGGCAAGCCAGTGTCCTCTGAGATGCATATGGGCATAGGAAATCCCAATGGACCGGGGTATGGCCGGGATCGGAATTATTACTCTGACACTTACAAGCTGGAGGAGAATGAAAAAGTGTTGTTGCGCGGGCAGTCCTTCAAGACTCAGTACTTTGGCCCTAGCCACACTCTTGCTATTCTACTACAATTTCAAGATCTGTCAAATTTCGTGCGGGAGATTCTTATGACGCTACCGTCGCTTTCGACTGCAAAGCATTCCATGTCCAAGATACGAGAGGCAGAGAAGAAGGCGGCTAATGCTCAGTACGATGTCTCGATCGAGACGCTGGTCGCCATGGTCCCTGAACGACCACATGCTGATCGCTTGGTACATGAATATCTCGATTCCATCGAGACTACCTATCGGATATTGCACGTGCCTACGTTTTTGAAAGACTACGAAGTCTTCTGGACCGCACCAAAGGAGTCTAAACCTGAATTTGTGGTACAGCTGCTCCTGGCAATGTCGACGGTGTATTGTATCATCCCTGGTGGTGAGACTGGCTTCGTTGGCCGAAGTTCTGCACGTCGCGAGACTGCTGCGCATTGGATTAATGTCTGCAATTATTGGCAACAGTCACAAAGCAACAAGCATGTCTCGCTTGCCAATTACCAGATTCACATACAACTATGGCTCGCCCGCCGCGTCAACTGTATCAAGGTTAAGCGTGAGTGGACGGAGATAGGAGCGCTCGTACGACGGTTCATGGCTGCAGGCCTTCATCGAGAGCCGAGTCTATTGTGTGGGAAGATTAATACTTTTGACTGCGAGATGAGACGTCGATTATGGTACACAGTGCTGGAGCTCGATCTGCAGACCACGATTGATCGAGGCATAACACCAACGCTTGGACCAATGGACTGGGACACGACCCCGCCAAGGAATATCAACGATGAGGAGTTCAACCTTGACACGAAAAGATTGCCTGAGTCAAAACCTCGCAACACCTTCACACGCACTGCATTCCTTGCTTGGGCAGCCGAGTCCCTTCCTCTTCGCATCGAACTTCTTTACAAAATTAATAGCATTCGCAACCACCTGGAACTAGATACCGTTGTCCAATACGACGACAAACTCCGCGCAATAATTGACGAAATCCCTATCATTACTTGGGAAGAGTCGTCTCCATCCCAGTCATCCACCAGCTCATCCTCCCCATCGTCTCCCACGGCCTCCCTTGCCACTGCAACTTCAACAATCCCTTTCGCCCTGGCCCAAACCATGCTCTATGAGCTAATTACAATCCTCCACCAACCCTTTGCAACCGATGCATCATTGAAGACACGACATTTCTTGTCCCGGTCTGCGAGGCGGTACGCCTGCCTCGCCATTCTCCTTATCTACAATCCCCAACTCACCAACACAGACACCTCTGGACCGACCGACCAACGGCTGCAACTCTCCGAAGTTCAACGCCGTTACCTTTACTTCATGCGCGAAGATAATCTGCGCGCTGCCCTCTCTCTCGCCCATGACTTCGCAATTTCTTCCTCACCAACTTCCAACACCCTCTGTCTCCACCTTCAAGATGATAATAGACCCATCGCTCTTATCGATGCAGCAGTCTCCATGCTAAGCGACCGCGTTCGCAACCTCGGACAGGGATTTCATTGTTATTGGATCACGAGTTCTGCGCTGAGTTTTGTGCACAGTAAGCAGAGTCCTCATGTGCCAAGAAGTACGTTTGCTCGTGCGGCAGCCGATCGGGTTGTCAAGCTGCATAGTCTCGTCATGGATGGGCAGTTACCGCGAGCAAAACGCATGCTCATATCCAGCGGTGAACACGGCGTTCCACCACGGAGCGTGTCACCTTCGTCAGTGGCCATGATCGAAAACGCGAGAACTGACAGTAACGAGAAGGTCGTGGCCGTAACGAGCGTTGAAGGTGTTATTGGGTTACAAAGCGGCAATGGTGGGCTCGATAATGGTAATGCAGCATTCGCTGCGCAGCCGATGATGGGGTTGAACGGGATGAATGCTAGTTGTGGGATGATGGGGTGGGATGCCAATGCGATTGGTGGTGAGAGTATAGCGTATCTGCAGGATACAATGTTTGGAATTGAGAACATGGATTGGAACGTATTGTTGAATGCAGATCCGACAATATTCATGATGGGAGGATATGATTATCCATCATAAACCTCGAAATAAGCCATGAAACATTGACAGGGAATCAGGGAAGCTCAAATATGCGTTTGCCTTATTCACTAGATGTCGAGTGGTTTAATGAAATAATATAAATGCTCAGCTCTAGCCACGCAACTCTTCCAACACAATTCTGATGCTTATCATCATCTCTCCCCTCAACTTAGCAATTCTTTTATCAAAGTTGTGCGCAAGGTGCGAACATAAAATAGAAAAAGAGATATCACGCTCCATCTTCATTCCTCCCAACCGACCCCAACTCCATACATTACTTCCAACACAGCTCGAGCTCATCTTTCCCATCTCAGTCCTCACACTTGTCCTTTCCAGTTTTTCGTCCGAAATCTACACTACTCAGCCCAACATGAAACCACGAAATATCTCTGCTTCCTCACCATCTTTTCGAGCAAAATTTATCTTCCTCTTCGTTTATCGCCAGCTCTCGAATACGTTTTATTTCCCTCTTCCCTTCTGGGCTTGAGCATGTTCTTCGCCTTCTGTGTGCTGCTATCCTGCAATCAGTTGTTGAGTGTCTTTGTAGATAAAATCGTGAGGTTTGCGCTGTTCATTGCAAAGCATGGAGGCTGGGGGAGCTACTGGTTTGGGCTGGCGCTGATGCTAAGGTACTTTGGAATGTAGTAACCAAGAGATACTAACATCTGGCATTTTGGAGATGAGGCTTGCATGGAGTTTCATGGTATGTGATAGGGCAATAGAGATGAAAGATGGATTTGGCTTGTCTCGAACGAAGACTGGTAGTGGTCGTGTGCTTTATCACGGTTTAGGCGTGACTGATCGCTCGATAGTGGACGCGTGAGGTTTACTTCGCCGGTTTAAGAGAGTTGATGCTAGATAGTTGGTAGATCAAAATTTCAATGGTTTAATCCAGAGTCCACTTCACTGTTTTTGCTTTGTGACCTTGGTGGCTCTGTTCCTTACCATAAGCTCAGACTAAATGTTGTAAGCCGTGGTTGTACGGCACGGCAGGAGGCTATACGTGTAAATTCTGGAATGCCAGGGACTTGTATGTGTGGATTCGGACATAGAAGCAAGAATGCGAAAAATGGGTGGATTGCTAGGTAGTGCTGTGCTTTAAGAATCGAGGTTTTGCTGCGAAGTCAAGGCATTCAAGTAACTTGGACGAGGCCTGTGGATGGGCGAGGATGTAAGGACAGTACGTTGTCTATAGTCATGGATTAGAAGACAGTTTAGACACTTGCGATGTTGAGTGCGTTCGAAAAGCTATTTTCAGAAGTGCGTTGGGTTTTGAGGGTGAGTAGAAGAACACTGGATTATCCAAGTCTGTGAGTAGCATGTTGCTTCTTCGTCCCTATCTTCAAAACCATCATAGTGGTCGTAGCCGTGGCGTTCGTTGGCAGTCGCAGTGACGAACAGATAGGTTGTGTTGCCTATTTCGAGGATTCCAACATGGTCCAGATTGACACGAAAGGGGCTGGAATGATTCAAGTTCACCACGTGGTATCAGGACAGGAAGATGCTATCCTGACTTCGGAATGAATGACCACTGGGAGCTAACAACTCCAGATCCATATCGAAGGTTAGAGGCCTGGACTAATACTAGAACTATGCAGGGAGGCAAGTGGCAACGGATGTAATACTATTCCGAGCGATAAGTGGGTTGAGCAAGACAAACCTCAGGGCATAAAACTTTGTCCCATTAAACTTTCTCTACTACATTGCTATCAGGGGACTCACATGTCGCCCTGGATGAGGGGATAGCGCTGTGTCTACCGCCTGCAATACGAGTATCCGGGTTTTCTCATCCCGGTTGTGGGTCATCTGCTGTACTTTATGGAAAAGTCCTTCGGGGTGATATGTACCGAAGTGGAGGTAAAGCTTTAGCGGACTATAGAGCACACTACGTCCTCCCTCAGCGTGTCCGGACTCTCCAGAAATGCTACAATATACCTGGCGGAACGATATCAAATAGATGGGTTGTGAAATTCTCATCCATTATGCGGCTTTGGAATAGATAGTCTGTGCGCGTTTAGGCATAATTCGACTTGAGCATGCGGTCGTTGTTATTGTCGATCACAGTTCGATGACCCCCATTACATCGCATTTCGGACACAATCAACCCGGAGCCAAGAATTGGGCTCTTATGACTTGTTGAATGTAAGAGTCGGACGCGAGGCCAGCCAAGCAGACCAAACAACCTGCCGCTTTACACGTAAGTGCTTCGGTATAGTTTAGCCCGCATTCGCATAGGGGGTCCTAGTTGACCTCGCTTATGCCGGGCTGCCGCCTAAGCGAGCGAATGGTGGTAGAAACGTGTCCCCCTAGCGGCACATGCGCATGTTCTATACTTGTTTCTAGAAGTGTGGCTGGCATGTTGTTCGCACCCACATGGAAGTCACACACACACGATGCCCACGGGGCCCCAGATTGTAACTCATGCAAAGCTGGAGATGCAGCCGCAGTATATAAAAACTTGATACATGCCATCCTTCGTGCTAGAATTTCTCACACATTTCCATCTTAAAGCCCTACAAACTGAGAGACCTCCAAAATGGCATTCAAGCGCAAGATCACTGTCTCTGACAGCAAGCATACCGGCGCCTCGCATTTGACCTTGCGACAGTCCTTCTTGCCATGCTGCCTTGGTCAGTAACATGGATAGCTATCAAACACTCATACTGACTCCTGTAGTGACGATACTCTTTTTCCTCTGGGGATTCGGCTATGGGCTTCTTGACGTGCTCAACTCTCACTTCCAGACCACGTTGAATATTACAGCCTCCAGGGCTTCTGGTTTGTCTGCGGCATACTTTGGGGCATACTTCATCTGCCCATTGACGATCTCGGGGTGGATACTGAGGAGATATGGCTTCAGACTTACCTTCGTCACCGTAAGTTTGCTCACCCCTTTGTTCAAATCGGACAGATTCTGAGCCAGTCACAGGGTCTTGGCGTCCTAGCAGTTGGCTGCCTCCTCTTCTGGCCATCCGGAGTCAAAAAGTCCTTTGGTGGCTTCTGCGGTTCGATGTTTGTGGTCGGAGCTGGTCTCTCAACGCTTGAAACAGCGGCAGATCCCTTCCTGGCCATTTGTGGCCCACCTCGGTACTCGGAGGTCAGACTCAATTTGGCGCAAGCAGTACAAGGCGTTGGCAGTTTTGTTGCGCCTCTGCTCGCCTCCAGGGTCTTTTTCGCTCACACCGTCGACAATGACCAGGGCCTCAAGAACGTACAATGGACTTACCTCGGAGTGGCTTGCTTCGTCGCCATCCTTATGATCGTCTTCCTTTTTGCACCATTCCCTGAGATCACCGATGCCGACATGGGTCTCCAAGAAGTCGAAGTCGCCGATCATGATTCCGGACCACTAAAGAAGCAGTACACGCTATTTCTCGGAGTGTGGTCCCAGTTTTGCTACGTTGGCGCACAGGTCGCCGTTGCCAGCTACTTCATCAATTTCGCCAAAGAGACTGGGCGATCAGCGGCCACGGCATCGGATTTGCTTGCAGTGGGTCAAGGTATCTATGCTGCCAACAGATTCATTGCTGCGGGGTTGATGATGATACCGGCCGTCAAGCCACGATTCATGCTTGCAGCCTACCTTGGATTGTGCTTCGTGTTCTCTGTAGGTGCTATGAACACTCACGGTACGGCTAGTCTTGTGCTGTTGTTGATGGTCTTTGTCTTCGAGAGTTGCTGTTTCGCAACAATTTTCACTCTGTCGCTTCGCGGTCTCGGGCGGCATACGAAACGTGGTGGTTCGTTCTTGGTATCCGCAATTTCAGGCGGCATGGTAAGTGCTTGATATTACCCCCCTGTTGCTTTGCGCAAGGCTGACAGATTGCAGGTCTTCCCACCAATGATGGGCGCTGTCGTGACCGCACACAATGCACATCTAGCTATGGCTATACCTATGATGGGTTATGTTCTTGCCTGGGTATTCCCACTGTATGTCAACATTTATCAGAGGGAGAGAATGGATCAGCACCGTGCTACTACAGTGGGTGTCGAGCCAAGCGCGCACCAGAAGGAGGTAGGACTGGAGAAGATGGCTAGTGCAGAGCAAGTAGAAGTAACAGAGGCAAAGTGAAGTGGCCACAATCGTAGAGGTGTACCGTTCATGAAAGCAATTTCGATTGTTAGTTCTATCTTACAAATTCCTCAGTGCAGCGTTCATATTGTGCCCGCTTAGTGCATTGGTTCGTAGAGGGAGAAAAAAGCCATCAAGTCGGTGCCTAGGTTGCTGTAAGTGCTGTAGCTACATAATGATAGCCCAAGAGTGCTTAGGCTAGTCTTAGGCTAGCCTCTTATGGTCTAGTCACATTCTCACTTTTTGAAGACAGTCGCCTTTCTATGACACTCGCAGATATCCTCTAGTAGAGGGCAGGGCAGTGCGCAGAGGTGACTACTATCTACCTGCGCTTTCCCTCGTGTAATGACGATTTAATGACCAAGCCTCGAAGACGGCCCTCGACGAAAACTTAATATCCCCTCCAAGCGGTGTTCTTTGTCCTGACTTTTACTCTCTTGCACAATTTCAAGCGCCAAAATGGCCGATCCAAACAATGTCTCCCAGTACAAGTACTCGGCGATGTCCAACCTGGTTCTCCAGGCGGACCGTCGATTCATCAACAGATCGAAAGATGAGCCCACAGGCGACCCAGAGTCGCTTGCCAACAGAATCAGCATTCGAGATATGGGCTCCCGGGTAGCACGAGAGGATGCGCCGAAGAAGAAAAAGCTAGGGCAGGGTGTACAGGGCATCGAACGTGGATCGATCAGAGAAGGTGAGGATGTCTTGGAGCGCGAACAGCGCAAACGCAAGAGGGGTGAGCCTGCCCAGAGTCGTGGCGGAGTTTTGTCTGCGGGCGATGCGCTGATAGAAGGGCTCAAGTACCGACCTAGGACTCCTGCTACGAGAGCGACCTACGATCTGCTGTTGACCGTCACTGCGAGCAAACTCGGAGATCTACCCCAGGAGTTTGTGAGAAGCGCTGCTGATGCTGTTCTCGAATACCTTAAAGATGACTCGTTGAAAGATCTGGACAAGAAGAAAGAGATTGATGATCTGATTGGAGAGCCTTTGAGCGCCAAGGAATTCAACGAACTGGTGAACCTGGGCAAGAAGATTACAGACTACAATGCCCAGGATGACGATGAAGCTGATGGTGACAACGATGACGGTGGCGCGGAGCTTGACGAGCGTCAAGGTGTTGCTGTGGTTTTTGACGAGTCTGACGACGACGAGGAAGGCGCTCAACGAACCGAGATTCGTGAATCAGACGACGAGACCGACGATGGTCAAGATCGAGAGGAAGCAGATGCGGAGGAAGAGGCTCAGCAGGACGCCTTGGCAGAACAAGGCGAAGACGGCATGGTCATAGACGGCGGTCTGTCGAAGTCAACTAAGAAAGAAGAAGCCGGCATAATACCCATACACGAAATCGATGCATACTGGTTACAACGTCAGCTGGGCACTATCTACGACGATGCTCACACCCAGCAAACCAAGACCCAAGAGACGTTGCAGATTCTGTCAGGCAAGTCGCTAGAAGGCAAGGACATCTCTCTTCGCGACATCGAGAATGATCTGATGGATTTGTTCGACTACGAGCAGCCAGAAATGGTAAGTAAACTGGTGGCCAACAAAGACAGGGTCGTCTGGGTCACACGCTGGCGTCGCGCTGCCGACGATCAGGATGCTAGACATCTCGTCGAAAGTGAAATGGTCGAAGCTGGACAGCGGCGCATCCTTGACCAGTTGCTGGGGAAGAGCGAGCGTGATGCCGATGAAGGTCCTCCCACCAAGAAGATGAAGATGGACTTGATGGACATTGACATTCCGAAAGCTGAACAGCCGTCGACCGATACAGAGATGAAAAATGGAGGTCTCGTTCGAGGTCTCCAGCCTCAACGCACCATCAATCTTGAGAATCTGATCTTTGAGCAAGGCAACCATTTGATGACCAACCCGAAAGTCGTTCTACCGCAAGGGTCGACCAAGCGAACTTTCAAGGGCTATGAAGAGATTCATGTTCCCGCGCCGAAACCAAAGCGCGATCCGAGCGAGAGGAATATTCCGACTACAGAACTGCCGGACTGGGCGAGAGTTGGTTTTGGTTCGGCCAAAGAACTCAACAGGATACAGTCTCGGTGCTATCCAACAGCTTTCCATGATGACGGTAATATGCTTGTCTGCGCTCCAACTGGTTCGGGGAAGACGAACGTGGCCATGCTAACCATGCTTCGTGAGATTGGGAAGAACAGAAACCCCGAAACTGGCGAAATCATGCTTGACGATTTCAAGATCGTCTACATTGCTCCTCTAAAAGCTTTGGTTCAAGAACAAGTAGGCAACTTTGGCAAGCGACTTGAGCCGTACGGTATCCGAGTATCTGAACTTACTGGTGACCGACAACTTACAAAGCAGCAAATTGCCGACACACAAATCATTGTCACAACCCCCGAGAAATGGGACGTCATCACAAGAAAAGCCACCGATAGTAGTTATACTCGTCTGGTACGCCTCATTGTGATCGATGAAATTCATTTACTGCACGATGACCGTGGTCCAGTACTTGAGAGTATTGTCAGCAGGACTATCCGCCGCATCGAGCAAACAGGTGATCCTGTTAGAATTGTGGGGTTGAGCGCCACATTGCCAAATTATCGCGATGTAGCAACGTTCTTGCGTGCAGACCCTGAGAAGGGTGTGTTCCATTTTGACGGCTCTTTCAGACCTTGTCCGCTTCGACAGGAGTTCATAGGCGTGACGGACAAAAAAGCCATAAAACAGCTAAAGACTATGAACGATGTGTGTTACACGAAAGTCCTCGAACACGTTGGCACAAACCAGCATCAGATGCTTATTTTCGTACATTCACGAAAAGAAACCGCAAAGACTGCCAAGTATATTCGAGACAAAGCGGTCGAAAATGAAACGATTGGCCAGATCATGAGATCAGATGCTGCAAGTCGGCAAATCTTGTCGGAGGAAGCTGACTCGTCAGTCGATGCAAATCTGAAGGACTTGCTACCATACGGTTTCGCTATCCATCATGCTGGTATGAACGTTGCAGACCGTACAACAGTTCAAGACCTGTTCGCAGAAGGACAGATTCGAGTCCTCGTATGTACAGCAACCTTGGCTTGGGGTGTCAACCTCCCTGCCCACACTGTCATCATTAAAGGCACACAAGTCTACTCTCCAGAGAAGGGTAGTTGGGTTGAGTTGAGTCCTCAGGATGTGCTACAGATGCTAGGTCGTGCTGGTCGGCCTCAGTATGACTCATATGGTGAAGGCATCATTATTACTTCTCAGTCTGAAATCCAATACTACCTCTCCCTTATGAACCAACAGCTGCCCATTGAGAGTCAGCTCATTAGCAAACTGGCAGACAACTTGAATGCAGAGATTGTGCTCGGAAACATTCGAAGTCGAGATGAGGGTGTCGACTGGCTCGGCTACACTTATCTCTTCGTGCGAATGATTCGCTCTCCTGGTCTATACAGCGTTGGTGCCGATTACGACCAGGATGGAGCTCTAGAACAAAAGCGAGTCGACCTGATCCACTCCGCTGCTGTTGTACTTGAGAAAGCTGGTCTTGCCAAGTATGACAAACGCATCGGAACTCTGCAAGCCACTGATCTTGGAAGAATTGCCTCCCACTACTATATCACTCATCATTCCATGCTGACCTACAACCACCATCTACAGCCAAACATCAGCACAATCGAACTGTTCAGAATATTTGCTTTGAGTGACGAGTTCAAATATATCCCGGTTCGACAGGACGAGAAGCTCGAGCTTGCGAAACTGCTTGCTCGTGTACCGATACCCGTTAAGGAGGGCATCGAAGAGCCTCAGGCTAAGATCAATGTCCTCCTCCAGGCATTTATCTCTCGTCTCAAGCTCGAAGGTCTTGCACTTATGGCTGATCTCGTCTACGTCACACAATCTGCAGGCCGTATCCTCCGCGCCATCTTTGAGATATGCTTAAAGAAAGGATGGGCTTCAGTCGCTCTGAATGCATTGGATCTATGCAAAATGGCCGAGAAGCGAATGTGGCCGACTATGACACCTTTACGACAATTCCCACGAACGATTTGCCCGCCAGAGTATGTGCAGAAAGCGGAGAGAATTGACGTGCCATGGTCGAGCTATTTCGATCTTGATCCACCAAGAATGGGCGAATTGCTGGGCATACCCAAAGCAGGCAAAATTGTTTGCGGTCTAGTCAAGAAGTTTCCTCGCCTCGAAGTTCAAGCTCAAGTTCAGCCTATCACAAGATCTATGCTGCGAGTCGAACTAACAATTGCACCCAATTTTGAATGGGACGAGGCTGTTCACGGCAACTCAGAAGCTTTCTGGATCATCGTTGAAGATTGTGATGGTGAAGAAATCCTCTTCCATGACTCGTTCATCCTACGCCGAGAGTTTGCCGAGTCAGAGATGAACGAACATCTGGTGGATTTCACTGTACCGATTACTGAGCCAATGCCACCAAACTATTTCATCACGCTTGTGTCGGACCGATGGATGCATGCCGAGACTCGATTGCCAGTGTCGTTCCACAAACTCGTTCTGCCTGAACGATTTCCGCCGCATACGCAGCTACTTGATATGCAATCAGTACCGATTCAAGCACTCAAGCGGAAGGAATATGTTGACTTGTACAAGGACTGGCATAGCTTCAACAAAATTCAGACGCAAGTCTTCAAGTCATTGTACGACAGCAACGATAGTGTGTTCGTGGGAGCTCCTTCTGGAAGCGGCAAAACAGTTTGCGCAGAACTTGCGTTGCTGCGACATTGGGCTAATTCAGAATCTGGGAAGGCGGTCTACGTTGCACCTTTCCAGGAGATTGTGAACAACAGATTCAACGATTGGCAGAAGAGGTTGTCCCATCTCGGAGGCGGAAAAGTACTATCTCAGCTGACTGGAGATATCACAGCTGATCTACGAATTCTTGATCGCTCCGACCTTGTGCTTGCGACGCCCGCCCAATGGGATGTACTCTCACGACAATGGCAGCGCAGAAAGAATGTCCAACATACCGAACTATTCATTGCAGATAACCTTCATATGATTGGTGGTCAAGATGGTTACATTTACGAAGTGGTGGTTTCTCGGATGCATTACATTCATTTACAGCTTGAGAACAACTTGCGAATAATAGGCCTCAGTGTACCATTGTCAAATGCTCGAGACGTAGGAGAGTGGCTGGGCGCAAACAAGCACACAATTTACAACTTTAGCCCTGCGGTACGACCAGTCGGACTAGAATTGCACATTCAGTCTTTCTCGATACCTCACTTCCCATCGCTTATGATTGCGATGGCACGACCAGCTTATCAGGCAATCATCAAACTGTCACCGGAGAAGCCGGCGATAGTGTTTGTACCAGGCCGCAAGCAAGTTAGATCAACTGCTCAAGACTTGCTTGCTGCTTGCATTGCAGATGATAGTGATGACAGATTTTTGCATGCCGAGATGAGCGATCTGGAGCCGATTCTGGAGCGGATACACGAGCGCGCTTTAGCGGAGTCAGTTGCTCACGGTATCGGTTACTACCATGAAGCCCTTTCAGCAAACGACAAGCAAATCGTGTCTGCCCTTTACAATGCAGGAGCGATTCAAGTCATGCTGGCGTCTCGAGAAGTATGCTGGGAACTAAGTTTAACTGCGCACCTAGTCATCATCATGGGAACTCAATACTTCGATGGTAGAGAACATCGATACATCGACTACCAGATCAGTGAAGTCCTTCAGATGTACGGTCGAGCCTCGCGTCCAGGAGAGGACACGATCGGCCGAGGAGTTCTCATGGTTCCGGCCGTGAAACGAGAATACTACAAGAAGTTCCTCAATGAAGCTCTCCCCATTGAATCCCATTTGCCGGTATATCTACATGACATCTTCGTCACAGAAATCAGCACCAAAACTATCACATCGACCCAGGATGCCATCGACTGGACAACTTACACCTACTTTTACCGCAGACTTCTAGCCAACCCCTCCTTCTACGGCCTGAACGACACTTCTCATGAAGGCCTCTCTACTCACTTGTCCGAACTTGTCGAAACAACCCTCAAAGAGCTCTCAGAAGCCAAGATCATCGATCTCGATGAGGAAGATGATTCGGTATCACCACTGAATCCCGCTATGATAGCGGCATACTACAATACCTCCTTCATAACCATGCAAACTTTCCTTCTCTCCCTCACACCACGCACCAAACTCAAAGGTCTTCTTGAGATTATTACATCTGCAACTGAATTCGAATCCGTTCAACTCCGCCGCCACGAAGACCACATCCTCCGTCGCGTATACGATCGCTGTCCTGTCAAAATGTCTGAGCCCGCCTTTGGCTCCCCACACTTCAAGTCATTCGTACTCCTGCAGGCACACTTCAGCCGCATGCAGCTGCCTATCGATCTTGCCAAGGACCAAGAAATCATCGTCTCAAAGGTCCTCAACCTCCTCAGCGCGAGCGTCGACATCCTCAGTTCCGAAGGACATCTGAATGCTACGTCTGCAATGGAACTGTCCCAGATGGTCGTGCAAGCCATGTGGGATCGTGATTCACCCTTGCTCCAGATTCCACATTTTACGCAGGACACTGTCCAGGTTCTGAGCAAGGAGAACATCACCGACATCGAGGGTCTGATGGAGGCTCTTGATCCATCAGAGAACAAAGACTACCAAAAGCTGATCGCGAAAATAGGCCTGAACAACAAACAACTCCAAGACGCAGCAGCCTTCACCAACGAGAAGTATCCTAATATCGAGCTGGACTTTAAGGTTTTGGACAAAGACGAGGTTGTGGCAAACGAACCGGCATACCTCGCCGTCAAACTCATACGTGCGGACATTGAAGAGGACGACGAACCAGAGGAAATTGACCTAAACGTGCACGCACCATTTTACCCAGGCACCAAGATGGAAAACTGGTGGCTTGTTGTGAGTGAGGAGAAGGAACGCAACTTACTGGCTATCAAGCGGGTTACCATCGCAAAGAGAGTATTGGATGTGAAGCTCGAATACCTGGTCCCCAAGGCCGGCGAGCACAAGCTAAGTTTGTTATTGATTAGTGATAGCTACCTGGGTGTGGATCAGAGTGTGGAATTCAAGGTCAACGTTGCTGAAGGCGAGGAGGAAGATGAGGATGAAGATGAAGATGACGAGATGGAAGGTTAGGAGGGCAAGTAGTTCGGAAGCATTGCCGAATGTCAATCGATGTGTCAATCAATATGCTGGAAGGAAATGAAATATTGTATGATCTTGTTATAATCGCACCTATACCAACAAGGGTATCAGTGAACAGTTAATGGTTGAGAAAGACCATTTCAAGCTCACATCATTAAATCCGAACCTTGAAGGTAGCTACACGAACAGTTTGTCTCTCACGCTCGCCGAGTATTGCCAAGAATGGATTAGCTTATTCACATAGCAGGGTTTAACTAACGTTAGTCCTCTTTCCTTGACGACCAGCAGCAAACCAAACTCATGCCTTTCGTACCTCCACCAGTAGAAAAGGACAAAGATCTTCTCGAACGTCTCAGATCATCAGAGCAAAACTCATGAACGATGAACTAGAATGCCACAATCTAATGATGAGGGTTTATGTCCGGTGGAGATTAGAGTCTGGAATTTCGGCCTACATGGCTCAAAACATCTATATATTAAATAGACTTGCTGAGCAAGATGCAGTATGGTTTGATCAATATATAGCGCTGTAAAACGAATATTCGATTGCTTCAAAACCGAATCATATTGAGCTCCACAAAGTTGATAACCGTTACAGCCATGTCCCTTCCAGCCTTCAGAATAGTTCTCATAACAGGTGCCAACTCCGGTGTCGGCTACGCAACCTCCAAAGTCCTAGCCACAGCCACTACAACGCCTTCCTTCCATGTCATCATGACTGGACGCTCCTTTGAGAAAGTTCAAAAAGCGAAAGCCGAACTTGAACAAGAGATATCCGCAACCGCTACAGGGACCCTGACTGCTCTTCAACTCGACGTTACTGATGCCAAGTCAGTGGAGGACGTTGCAAAATACGTCAAAGAGAACCACGGCCACCTAGACGCACTAATCAACAACGCCGCTAACGGCTCCCGAGATTCAGACCTCGTGACGCGGTTGCGGTTGTGTTTTGACACGAACGTCATCGGGGCAGCCCTAGTTGCGCAGACGTTTCGACCTCTCCTCCTCAAATCATCCAACCCATATAGTATCTGGGTTTCCTCTGGCGCCGGCTCAATCAAACTCTCATCTGAACCTGGCCGTGATCCCGCAAACCTCGACAACGATGAGGCGTATCGTGCAAGTAAAGCGGCGTTGAACATGGTGATGCAATGTGAGCATCGAGATTGGCATAAGAAAGGACTCAAGACACTTGCGCTCAGTCCAGGTTTTGTTGTTTCAAACTTGCGAGGTACATCTGAGGAGATGAGAAATCCGGGTGGGAAGGCGGGAGATCCGATCGTTGCCGGGCAGACAATTCTGGGAGTGCTGGAGGGGAAGAGGGATGATGATGCTGGGAAGCTCGTGCATAAGAGAGGTGTTTATCCTTGGTAAGAAAGGGAGAATGATGCTAAAGGACTGGTCGGTAAAACTCCAAGATCCAGCGGGTTCGCTTGCGATGTGCTTCGTATTCTATGAAAAGTTGTTGGTGTTGTACTTTGATTATTTGGCAGGTTGTCTTCCGTCTTTGTAGCAGGACCAGAAGATGTTATAGGATTGCTTTTTCCCACTGTTGTTCAGTGCCGATAGCAATCATGTTATTGTGAGCTGATATATGTATGTACATACACTCACGACCGCAAGCAGTTCAACTGCAGCAGTGCAGAGATCAGGGTCAAAAATCGCAGGCCAAAAATTCTGAGCCAAGCTGTCACTACACACACCCAAAGGCTGACCGTGAGCGGCTGCATCCACAGTGTATGGGAGAATCTGTGGTGATTGTCGTCTTCTTTGGCAGATAGGATGGGTTCCGCATCTTCGTGCCGATATTCTTCTTCAGCTGGAGGCTCTTCAGCTGGAGGCTCTTCAGCCTCTTCCAGAACGCTTCCGACTTCTTTGTTTCCTACATAGGTAACCATCGGAACTCGAGCTTGTCCTCTCATGTGTTGAAGTACATCGAGCTTGAACTCGCTGTTGTCTTGTGGTATAAAGCAGTTCTCATCTCTACTCTTGTTGTTGCGAGCGTGTATTAGAAGCTTGGTTGCACGGATAGCCAGGGCTCTTGTCCACGCAGAACGAGAGAACGCTTCATGCTTCCTCTTGGGACTAGGCCTGACAGTGAACAATTCAATCGGCCAAAAGCCCACTGCAACAAAACTAGCAGGATACCGAAGGCGTACGATGAACGCATCCGGGTTCATGTATTTCGCGATGATGCGAGCGAGATCTTCTTCTTCTTCTTCGGATGAACGTAACCTTTGCGAGCGAGTTAGGCGCGAAATCTGTAGCTCCTGCTCCAGTCCATCGTTGAGCGTGCTCTGATCCTGGACTAGGATCATGGCATTGAGGCCGGTGTCCGTGTGGCCATACCACTCCATTACCTCTAGTATCTCAGGGAGTATGACCCTCAGAGTGCCAAAGTTGCGATTCCCGATAGCATCCGCCATAGTCTGAAGCCAGCGGCGAAGCCTGTGGAACGTCCCTGTAGTATCATTCTGCTCGTCCAATGTGTCGTGTAGGACATTGAGTCCTTTAAAGACGGGATTTCTTCCAAGTAGGAAGCGACATCTATCGATCGTTCTTTGTGCAAGTGCTATGTGGCTTCGTCAGTCCTGATCTAAGCATGGGTTTCGGGAAATTTTCAATGTACCTATGACATCATTGTCTGAAGCCTGTTCTATTGCGCGGCGGATATCTTCTTGTCTTCGCCGGCGCACTAGAGGGGACAGTGAAGAGAATATCACCTGTTCTGTAACCGCACTTGCGGTGTTTACGATTGCTGGGAAGTCGTCTGGCCGGTCGTCGTCATCGAAGGATGAGAAAGCGGGCATTAGGTCAAAATCATCAGGGTCGGATCTCAGGACGAACACTGGTATCGTGACTTCGTTCGGATGGATGAGCGCGTCTCCAACAAGATCGGGAAACGGATGTCGGTGTGACTCAATAAAGGGATCAGTCATGGTAATAAGGTTAGACTGGTGATAATCCATGGCTTCTGGGTGATGCATTGCAGCCTGCACAGTTTCTGGTGGTAATGACTGATGGACTGGTGGACGGTCATGTGATGCCAGCACTGATTCCACTTGAAACTGCTGCGCTTGCACATGCATTCGAGACGTATGTACTTGCGTCTGGTGCTCATGTACCTGTTGTAACTGATGGTGTGCAGTGGCTTCGGACTCGTGTGCATGGTAGTAAAGCTGCAGGTTTGGATGACGTCCCTGCGATGATGTATAAATACCAGTACTCGAATTCAACTCACGATTAGACTGCCTTTTGTTTCTTTCGGACCTTCTACCGCCTCTTTGCAGCCTCAGTGCTCGCATGCTACTATCAAAAACAAGAGCAAATGGGGCTAAGAAGGCGGGAGCTGCGCTTGTCGATCTCGGTGCTCCTCTCGGTTTGCAATCGCGCTTAGACTGGCCTCGATTTCTTTTGCGCTCTTTCCGCAACATTTTTGGCTCCCCTCCGTTGTCCATCTTGTTGAGGATGTAGCTGCGTCTCTTGCAAGTGGTGATTCGTTCACTGGCACTCGTAGCAGTGGAGCATGCGGCTTATATCAGTGCAAGAAGCAAAGCGTCTCGACCGAAAGGGACACAGTTTTCATCGGCAGCTGATATCAATACTAGGAAAGAATCACATCACTTGAGCAAAGGCTGGCAACGAAGCTACTTCGTTTGCCATCTTATGCTTTGTTGTGTATTCTTATGCAGTTCTCATTAACGAATCATGGGGTAAGGTTGTTCGAGATTACTTCATTGGGTTAGCCTGTAGAGCTCAGCCTTTCTTTTGGCCTCAGCTACCTCAGACGGACCGACAACAGCGCTATTTTTTTAGTGTCAAGCCACTAAAACAAATACGTCACGTCGGCGAGACTGAGATTTTTTTTCCCTGCCGCACGTCCATTTTCGACCCTTTCTTCTCCTTATGACTTTTGAAATTATAACAATAGCCGATCCTAGAAGAGGCAAGCCTTATCCGGGGTGAATCCAGCTGGCCTAGTGCCTTTTCAGCCATCTGCATTCAGGAGCCTGAATTTTAGTTATCTACATTAGCGGTAATACTGTAGCAGTACTCGTATCATCGCCCTTATTGATAAGAAGTGTTAATATTAGGTCCAGCGTAACATTGGGCTGGGAGATCGAAGTCTACAGAATGTGACTATAATCTTGCCTATTCTATGGAAAACGATACAGCACTTAAAGGAAGAGAAGGTAAGATGGATTTCTTGTACGATTTATATGGGAGGTACATCAGTTCAGCTTCCCGAAATGGTAAGGCTGATGCTGCATATGATTCGTATAGGCAAACGGTCGGTATGTTCCTGAACTTATTCTTCTAGTAATTCACAACAAGTTTGTCGTGCTTCTTCCTCACCAGGTTGCACCAAAAAATGGAGGCCCAACGGACATAGCGGCCCGGGGGAACGCATGAGGCTGTACACCTCGCGCTAGGGCCAAGTTTGACCCAAAGACGTTTCTCCGGCATCCGGCTGTGCTGTTCGTTCTCCCAGCATCCGTTGCGTCGTGGTGGTAGAGCCTCTTTATTCCACTTCCTTGAGGCGGAAGTATTGGCGGGCGGAACAGTCTACACATAGTTAAAGGACAGGTTCATCCGCTGTCGCGACTCATGCTTTATGAATGGATGGCTTTCTGTTCGCTAAAGACGCTGTTGTAGCTTCAGATTGGCGCAATACACGCTAGCCGTATTTCCTTAGGGTGCATTGGCGCCACAGATCAGTATCGATCACAACGTGGTAAAGCCTGGATCGATTTAAATCAACAATGTCAATGTCGGCAACGTTACTTCTGGAAAGCGCTAATCATCGGAACTCCAAAAGTTCAAGTGGGACTGGCAACTGTTCCTTCCGTAATCTGTGGGGTACTATATTGATGGTTCTGACTACCCTCAAGATGCCTTGGCCTTAGAAAATTGATGTGTCTTGAATCGCTTGTCCAAGACTTCAGACTAAACCCTACCACCTTGTAGTCCTTTGAATTGTGGTTTGTCTGGAGTTGCGATAATCACATAGGCCTAGCAGTTAACGCTATCGAAGGTGATTTATTCTGCTACAGTAACATGGCCCTCAATCCTAACGCCGCTTTGTTTACTCAAGGCATCGACGACCCTGTTCAAAGTCTAGCATTAAACCTTCAGCAACTTGGCAGAGTATTGAAACATGAGTACTCAGGGTAGTTCTACTCTAGCATAATGATGAAATGACAAGACGCACGACTTGGGATGATGTAGGGAGCAAACTCCCAAATAGCAGCTCACGTTGATTTGGAGGATCAGTCTCCAAGCCTTGACAGATGTGGCTAGCAGAAGACGATCCTGTAATCTAATGTATTGCAGAGGTAAGTAATCAGTCTTTTATTCAAATATCTTTTTAATCTTCAGGAAATCTTGGTGGTTGTTGTATCTCTCCTGGCTCAGGCTTTGATTGATTCACGGTTCCACAGCTTTTGCACGTCCTTGTGGCCTTGTCTTCATCAAAAGCGAGCACTGCCTCTTTGATTTGCGTTCCTAGATCACTGCAATGGAAACTCGCTTCATGAACTATTTCTCGGCAATCAGGATTCTTACAATACCATCTTAACGTGTCGATACTGTCCTTCGGTCTCGGCTGTTCCAGGACGATGCCGACTGTGTCTGCGAACCTCACTGGATTATGCGGCGTATTTGCTGGGAGTAGATATAGTGAGTTCTCATGGATGGGTATGTCGACAAACGTGTGGGGTGTGGTGCTCGTGTCCATTGTTTTCAGCAACATGGAGCCTTTGTGCTGATAGAAGAATTCGGGGGTGCTGTTTATGTGATAGTCTGTCCGCGCGTTGGGACCGCCAACTACCATGACTGTCAGACCTGATGTTTCTGGTGATGATGGATGGTAGACACAATAGTTGTTGACTGGAGGCTGGAGCAGATGGGAGTTCTTCTCGAGCCATCTCGGTAAGTTAAGTGCCATAGCTGTTTGATATTTGGAGCTTGTGCTGAGGAGGGTCTTGGTAGATCTGTTTGACGATATTTTAAATGGTCTTGTGCTTCTTATAGTTGAGGTGATGGTGGTGCTTCGTTGTGTCCCTCGGAGGCAGGCCCTGACAAACGGTATGGGAGAGCTCATTGGACCTGCTAACCTGACTGACCTACCAGTTTATTACGGGAGACGATCACGCCAATCGACTCCATAAGACGGAAGCAAAGTCGGATTTCTAAGCACGAACAATGTATATTGAGTCTGCAAAGTCGAGAGTCGGGTAATGACGTACTGCGGAGTTAAGGCAAAGACTCACCCGTAGCTTATCGGAGAGATGTGGGGTCCGCTAGTACCTGCGCTGTTGATCTCACGAGTTGGAGAAAAAAGTTCGAGGATTCTTTTTGAACGACTGCGCAAGCGGTGCACCGTGTGCATTCTGATTCCGCCGTCGCAAGCTGGTCTTGTCGCATTTATTTCTCGCCACTACGCAGCTGACATCTGTAAAGACCTCCATCGACGCCTCTCGAAAGACTCGATTTGTGGCGCATGTGTGTCCCTTCTTTGGCTGCGCATGGTCACGATTCAGCGACAATCTTGGACCAAATTGTGTAGTTCGAAGCCTGAGTGCTGTTCTGTACGACAGCTCTATACCTAGGTCTCTAACCATAGCCCTTTCAAGGACAATCCCCGACCATGTCTACCCAAACATCCCCCGTCAAATTCACCGGCCACCGCTCGCTCGCCCATCGTTTCATCCTCGCAACCCTGCACGGCAAACCAATCCACATCTCTCAGATTCGTGCCACCAACCCGACCTCTCCGGGCCTCGCTCCCCATGAGATTTCTCTTCTCCGTTTGCTCGAATCCCTCACGAATGGCTCACACATTGAGATCTCCTACACTGGTACGACCCTCCTTTACAAGCCCGGGCTGATCACCGGGTCCGTCGCCGGCCGTGGCGCCGACGCGAATGGCGTGGTAAGACACGAGATCGACGGAAGGGTCACGCGCGGTGTGAGTTGGTTCATTATCGCCGTTGCTTTGCTTGCGCCATTTAGTAAGGCGAAGGTGAACGTCTTGTTCACTGGGTCAGGTGTGGTCACAAGCGCGGTTGAGAAGTGGGGGGACGTCAGTGTTGACACTGTGCGAACTGCCATACTGCCGATCTACGAGCAGTTTGGCATTGAGAGAGACTTGGAGATCAAGGTAAATAAGAGGAGTAACTTGAGTAATGTGAAGGGACATTCCGGTGTGGGAGAGGTACAAGTTGTATTCGGTCACCAAATTAGGGTACCAAAGACGTTGCATCTCATGGGCCCCGGACGAGTCAAAAGAGTGAGAGGTGTTGCCTATGCCACCGGTGTAAGCGGGGGAAACAATGCACGCATGATCGAGTCGACAAGAGGCGTGCTGAACAAGCTTGTGCCAGATATTTACATCTTTTCTGATGTTACCTCTGCACAGTTGGTGGAGATCTCCCAGGGAACAAAGACTGACCCGGCGGGCTCGAAGAGGAAAGTCGGACTCGGTTTCGGTCTATCCCTTGTGGCAGAAAGCTCAAGAAAAGGCGTCTTTTACTCTGCCGATGCAGCATCTGGCCCGGAAGGTGGAGAAACACCAGAAGATGTTGGTCGACGTGCTGCCTTCGCTTTACTTGAAAGTGTGGAGCGTGGAGGCTGCGTGAGTGCTGAAGCTGCACCCACTGTCCTGATAATGATGGCCATGGGCTCTGAAGATGTGGGCCGAGTACAGATAGGAAGAGAAGTTTTGGCGAGTGATAATGTCATACAGCTGGCAAGGGATATGACCAAGTTTGGCGCGGCGGGATGGGGTATCAGGGATGTGGGGGATGAGCAAAATGAAAGGGACTTGATTGTTAGTCTTGTTGGAAGTGGCATTGGGAACGTGGGAAGGAAGATTGGTTGAAGGAATGTTTACACGATGCTATAACCTCACAAAACGCTTACTTTAGTAAGGATATGGGCAAGGGGCTACCAGATCTTCAGTCCAGACACAGGCAGACGCTACAGACCCCATCGCGGCAAGGCTCCTCTACAAAGCATCGAGTACAAAGATACCACACGACAAGCATTGTGCGAACATCGAGCATCCTTATCTCCGCTCCGAGTCGAGGGGCACTTCAACTTCAGAGCAGCTTTGTGTGGGTAAAGAGAGAGACAACGCGCAACGCGGAGCCTTCTTCTGTCGGCCGATTGTTTGACCGAGCTCCGTGCAGAAAAAGGTCTCGTGCAGAGAACTTAGGGAAGCATGCACGGATGAGCCGGAAGCACTAGCGAAAGCTTAACGAGAGCCTCACAGACGGCCCTTTGTATTCTGTCGTGTGCTTTTTCATTATCAAGGCACGCAAGCAGCGCGTTGAAGTTTGTTCGAGACACGCCCTTGATGATGGCAAGGTCTCATAAACGTCTCCAGCAAATAATTGACTCGTGCGCGACGTGAAAAATATACAAGTAAAATCTAAGGCATGATTCAAATAAGTGCCGGAGCTGTTTCCCGTGAGGCTGGAACACTAAGCATAGGGACAAATTTGACAACAGTTTCACCTCCCAAAACCTGCAACGACTTTTCTCATCCCTTGACATGTTCGGTGCTCGTATCCGCATCTGCCATGCATTATTTGTGGTTCAGTGTCTCTTGTTATCAGGCATTATCGTCAGAGCCCACTATTGGCATTCCTCGGAGTTGTACGGCTCCACAGATCGTCATCTAGTGGGTGTGGTTGTACACAAACCCGAACTGGTGAGCTCTTGCACAACTTTGACAACCATCTGGCGCATTCCTGTCAGCGCGTGACTCGATTCCCTAAATGGACTAACCAGGTATCTTCCACTGGCTTCCGCAAGCTGAAAATCATGATCTCTTGCTTATGAATGATCCACTGGTAGCATGCAAGGCTTGCTGCTCTACCATACTGATTGAAGAAGGGACTCCACTTGTTCTTTCTTTTGTGTTTCAACAGCGGATGGCATTTTCGCTTTGTCCATACGGAAGGCTCTTTCATGCCGAAGCCGAATGATGATGATCAAATTTTGCGAGTGGGCAAGCCGGACGCACAACTCAACATGTCTCCGGCATAACGACTTGGTGTACTCAGATGCATTTCTCGAGAGGCGGTGTCCACCTTTTCATGGCCTTGCTGATACTTGCTTACTCAAACAGCTCCATACCAGCGCCTCAAATCTTTTCAATTTGCCGTTTGGTTGGTCTGTCAACGTGATGCCAATCCACTGCCGTACTATGCGTCATCTTGTACCTTTTTCCAAAATGGCAGCGGCTTCCCGTGGGTGCCGTGGTGTCTGATGATGGTAAGGAAACTCTCATCTCTGTTGTCTGCATTGATTTGCTCTCACGCCTTGACTTGAATTACCTTCACTACGCGGTCATTGACCTGAATTGGAATAACACAAGCAAATCTATCACGTCTCGTGTCTCTCCACGCAGCTCACCTTTATCGCCGACTACCGTTCCATTGTGTCGCAAACTGCGAGATTCGCAAGATCAGCTGGAGTATGGGTCTGGGCGCGGTCTTCGAACCCCTAGTAGTTGTAACCCTGCTGTTCGGCGGAGCATGGGTCAACAGAGCAACCGACTACACATTCTCCGGGCGTAGTTCACGATGGCAGCATTCGTTCTTCGACAGCAAAGAGGCGGAAATTGTGGACGACGTGTACAACGAAGGCGCTATCAAACCACTCTCCTCCACAAACAGATCACTATCGCCGTCCTTGTTACCGTCACAAGAACAAAGATGGCGCAAAAGAGAGTTACACCTCCTAGGTTACAACAAGACTGTTGAAACCCCGAATACTGCTGTATTCCGGAACAGACTTCTCAGCAGAGTACTACACAAGTTTCCCTTCCTGGTTGAGGCATGGTATTGGGCTCTGATCTACTGGGTGAGCAAGCCACAAGACCTCCATTGTCTCACATCATTGGAGAAACACATATTGACTCTGACCTAGGTCTACCAACTCGGCCGCGCATTCTCGGCTTTGACTATCGTTGAGGGAACAGTTAATGTCGCACGAAAACATGCTCTTCAGGTGATTGAGGTGGAGAAGAAGCTACACATTTTCTGGGAGCTCCCAATACAGCACTTCTTTATGCAGTATCCAACGCTCATGCGTTGTATCAACTGGGAGTATTCGTTCATTCACATTCCAGGCACCATCCTGTTTCTAGTATGGCTGTACTACTACACCATTACAAGCAACCGACTTATTCAGCACCGTTCAGGACAAGTAGAAGGTGTACTACAGGGTTCGCCTTCCGGGCCTTGGCTCTATGAAGCTCGACGTCGAACTATGGCGGTCTGCAACCTGTTCGCATTTGTGGTCTTCACACTATGGCCATGTATGCCACCGAGACTGCTCAGTGACAAGGACGCACCTGCACCCCTTGGCGAGGTAGCGAGAAGTTTTGGTTTTGTCGATACTGTGCATGGTGAGAACGGCGCAGTTAGCGTCTGGACGGCCAACAAGGTAAGCAACATCAGGATTCGGATATTGGCGTCAGACTAACAGTTAGTCATAGTTCTGCAACCAATGGGCCGCCATGCCATCCCTTCACTTCGGTTACTCTCTTCTTGTCGGTGTTACGATTATGACGATCCCTCTTGCACCGCAACATCGACGATCGAGATCCATCCAATTGCCGTTCTTTAATCAATCACACCCAAATCTAGCACCTCAGATCAGGTTGCCTTCATCTCGACGGATTTTATGCGTCGCCTTGGGGGTTTTCTATCCATTATCGATTCTCATTGCGATTGTGTCAACGGCAAATCATTTCATTCTTGACGCGGTGGCAGGTGCAGCGATATGCGCTGTAGGGTGGCAGGTGAATGGCATTTTGCTAAATCTGCTACCGCTTGAGGATTGGTTCCTGTGGTGCTTAAGGATGCATAAACCGAGTTATGAGGTGGTTGAGTTTGAGTATCCCAAATATGAGGAGAAGTCGCAAATTCGTTAGAGAGATGTTCCTTTCTAACCAGCCAGAGCACCAGACAAAGCTTCATTCAACGTAGAAGCCCTCAAGGTCATATGCTTGGCAATAAGCCAATACAACAAGATAAATATAATATTCGTTAGTTGTTCGCTTACTACTCTATAATCTGGTCTGCTATGGCGATGGGTGTCCTACTTAAGTTCCGTGACTATATTCGCCTGATTGAAAGGATACTGCCTCGGGATAATCAAACGCGGTAAACTTAGGTTATAGTTGAAGGAGAGGCCACTACCAGACAACAGCGACTTTATTCTCTACAAGCAGAACGTCCACCACAAAAATTATTTCAAGGGTATATGCTAGACAACAACACCACACTCATTCAGAACGACTACTGTCAGCCACCACCGAGCGAGCCACACCACCAAACGAGCCACACGCGACGCGTTTTTCGTAGTTTGATAGCACGACTTCCATAGCTGCTCACGCATTCAATATTATCATCATGCCTTCAAACAACGTATCGTCGGTTAGAGCTGCAGTCAAGGATTTCAATGATTATAATATCTCTCGTCGTAAAGCCGCAGGTCGTCAACGAGCGCCCAGATCGACTGTGGGTCATCGCGTAGTCGGGCGTCTAGAGAGAGGCATACCCGCTAACCGATACCTGACTAAACTAAAGGAATCCTACCTTGTCAACCTGATCCTGGACCTTTAAAAGTAAGGTTAACCTACTATACACCTTATAGTACGATATTACGCGGAGTTATTATTACGAGCGCGTGGTAAAGAGGTAGTTCTCGGAAAGTAGTGAGTTACTAGGTTTTAGAAACGATACTCCGAGCTCGGTTCGAGATTTACGAAGCTATAACTATAAAAGAAGCTTAAATTACTTACGGACGATAGAATTAATAACTTCTTTAATTACTTTAAGGGCATTATAGACCGAGAAGGTATTTCTGTAAAGCGGTGGATTAATATAGACGAAAAGAGTACTTAACTTAGCTCTTTAGTATCAGATAAGGTACTATTTTTAAAGATAGTTAGCCTAGTAGTTACGGCCTTCTTATCTATATTAAACTAAGTATCGATTATTGAATCGTATACTACGACGGGCTAAGCGTTACCTCTATTAATTATCTATATAGGGTAGGAGCTAAGGACCACCTAGTTTAAGGACCTAGACGATATCGAGCTAGATTAGAAGTATAATTTTAGTAAATCAGGCTGGTCCAACAGTGATATCGCTATTAAATGGCTTAAAGAGATCCTAATACTATATCTAGATAATAAGAAGGGCCTTCTTTTCTTAGATAGATATAATACACATATTATACCAGGATTCGTTAGTATCGTAAAATAAAATTAAGTATTCCTAGTCCTTATTCCTCTAAATACTACTTATATTCTTTAACTACTAGACGTCGGCGTCTTTTACCACGTAAATCGTTATTATCGCTAGGCGATTCGAGCCCGAATACCCGTAGACGGTACCGTAGTTAAACGAGTCGATTTTAATACTATATATCGATAGGTAAGGCCACTAGCTATAACGCGATAATATATCGTAGTTAGGTGATCAAAATCTTATCTCTATCTACTAAATTAAGATAAGATTAAGTAACTCGATTAAGTACGTAACTATAAGGACAATCGACCAGATCTTACCGCATTTATTAAGCGTTCTTATTAAGATCTAGTTACTACACTAAGGAAGGCTATCGACGCTACCGCCCTAGCCGATAATCTATACTAAAGAGCCTCTCCTAGGACCGTAATCGGTATCTAAAAACTACTTAAGTTTAGGGCTCTTAACGCCTACGCTAACGAGCTTAATAAGGACCGTATTTAACAGGTCCGACAGTAGGCAAAGAACAAGGAAAGGGCTGCTAAGGTCACTAGGGTTAAAAGGAGAGGTTATAGCCTGCTGTATAATCGAGAAGGAGTTATTCTGGCCATAGGGTAGGCCAGGCAGTACTGGTAGGTCAAATATAAGCATCGATACCGCGGGCAGTCGCGTGCCGACCTCATATTGACGTTTAAATATCCTCCAATGCACGATCGTATGCTGCGATACTAAATATAGATCAAGATGCTGTAGAAAGGTCGTAGTAATGCATTCTCATTGATACTATGGGAGCCACTAACAAAAGTGGAGAATGGCTCGCTTGGCGGTGTGGCTCGCTCGGTGGTAGCAGACAGTAGCGTTTCTAGCGTGATTTAGGTGGTCACGACACAAGATGTAAAAGCGGTGGTGGCGTTGAAGCTGTAAAATACAGCCCTTCGTAACGCAAGAACACGAAGCTTGGGGTGGTACTCGTATCTTTTACGAAGTCTTTCGTCTTGCTTCGGGCTTGGTCTTATAGACTTGCTCAGTCACACTGAAACATTAAAATACGTCAAGCTGCTGTCATTTGAAGTGCCACACATTTTATAGTACGTCAGTTCTTGGCCCGTCGCATCCAGTCAAAGTTGTGCCGGGGCTGCATCTCGTCCGCAGCTTTCTCTCCAACATTATTGCTTTGCGACAGCATCGCTCTTACCACCCTCGCATATCCATCCCAAACCATCAATTCTTGGATAAGAAGTCATCCGCGCGTTCGCTTAAGCTAAGGTAGGTCACTCTTCTGGAAAGCAGGTTGTCTCTGCGTCAACTCGTCGCGTCGCTTTGGTCGCTACCGATGGAACGCAGAGGAGGATGTGGCTATATGAGCTATATCAAGCCCGACCGCGTTGAGAAGCACTTTGCTTACGCTCCCGCAGTCAGATTTCGACGCGCTTTGCATCGCGCCTGCCATTTCGGCATCGTTTCAACCATCAGCTGTCATCATGTCCGATCCCAATACAAGTCCTCCTGAGACGACGGTTCCTGTTAAGGTGCCAGAACCAGCTGATCACGCACCGCCATCGCTAGCAGAACCTGCTTCGGGACCTGCTGCGGAGATGTCAGGCGCTTTACCGGAGAGGACGGCTCCTGCGCCCGACACGAAGCCTGCTGAGGGTCAGTTGAAAGTGATGGACACACACGCCAAGCATTTACGCTGACCATGGGAACAGCTACTACCACCAACGGAGACGCAGCTGCGTCTGAGTCAGCTGCGGACAAGCCGGCTACAACCGAGCCTGAAAAGCCGTCCGAACCAGCGCCCACGTCGGGCGAAGACACTGAGATGAAGGACACTACGGAGGCAGATGCAGACGCTGCGTCCGCACCGGCTCCTACAGCCGAGACGAACGGCACACCAGCCTCCAAACAAAAACGAAAGTCCTCGACCGGCATTCCAGAGCACCGAAGCAAGAACCTGAAAAAGAAGCAGTCGAAGCAGAAGTTGACAAACCTCGACGCAAAGCCTGGCGATTACTACCTAGCTCGGTTGAGAAGTTTCCCGCCATGGCCCTCTGTTATCTGCGATGAAGACATGCTACCCGAGGTATTATTGAAAACGCGACCAGTCACAGCCATCCAACCCGACGGAACATATAAAGAACCATACGCCGATGGTGGGAAAAAGGTTAGCGAGCGAACATATGCTGTCATGTTTCTTCAGACAAACGAATTGTAAGTCATGTGGATGGTGCGACTGATGGCAGAACTGACTCGACACAGTGGATGGATTCCCAACACCGATCTATCGCCCCTCGAACCTGAACAGTGCAAGGATGTGTCTGAGAAGGGCAAGACGAAATCACTCATTGAGGCCTACAAAATTGCTGCCGAGGGTCATGACCTCCAGCACTTCAAGGACATGTTGATGCAACACGAAGCTGCCATTCAAGAGGATGAAGACCGAAAGGCACAACGCGAATCCGAGAAGGCCGCAAAGGCCGACAAGAAGAAGCGCAAATCTGAAGTTAAGGCTGACGATGATGTCGATATGGAAGATGTCGATGATTCCGCGCCCAAAAAGTCTTCCAAGAAACGCAAGAAGGACGCTGAGAGCGATGACGAAGAACCGGAGAAGGCAAGTAACCTCTTTCCGCGCGACATCGGTCAACTAATACCTACTAACAGCCTGCTAAGACTCCGAAAACGACCAAGCTCAAACTCACTACTGGCAAAACTCCAACCACCGACAAGAAGAACACCGAGAAGAAAGCCTCTAAGCCGAAATCAGACAAGAAAAAGAAAGCAGCCGAATCGGAGGAGGAGGCTGAGCCAGAGAAAGAGGAAGAACCATCTCTCGACCCTGTTGAAGCCCGCAAGGCTCGGGAGAAGGAGGTGCTCTTCCTGCGCCACAAGTTGCAGAAAGGATTTTTATCTCGCGACCTTCCACCTCAAGAGGATGAGATGCCGCAGATGAACACCTATATCAAGAAGCTGGAGGCTTATGAGGATAAGCTCGAGGTTAGCATCATCAGGAACACGAAGATTAACAAAGTGCTCAAGGCCTTGGTCAAGTTGAACACCATCCCCAAAGACGAAGAATATCACTTCCGAGAACGGGCGGTCAAGCTGCTCGGTGTCTGGAATCCACTGCTTGGAGCTGAGCCGGCCGATGACAAGCCGACCAAGGATGATAAGGCCAGTCCAACAACCACGAACGGTGTGCATAAGGAAGGTGAGAAAGAGGTGGAGAAAGAGACTGAAGAGAAAGTCGAGAAGGAGGTGGAGGAACCAAAGGAGAATACCATGGCTACTGAAAAGGCTGTTGAGAAAGTTTCTGCTGAAGTCACGGCTGACGCTGATCAGAAGACTGAGGCTATTGATGCAATTCAGAAAGACAACAAGCCAGCAGAAGAGACCGAGGCTGAAGCACCGGCTGCACCAGCGACGGAGGAAAAGGCACCAGAGTCGGCAGCAGGAGCTGCAGAGGCTACTGAGGTCGTCAAGGCTTCCGAATAGGAATAAGCATTGGTGACAAAGTGATGGAGAGTGCTGTTTCTTGTGGCATATAACGTTTGGTGGGTCATGATCTTCACGAGGTGAAAATGGGCAGGTGAGCAGAGCAAATAAGCAAGATGAAAAATTGCTGTAGCAGGCAGCGCGACGAACAGGAATAAGACTTTGTGAAGGCGGCCGGCTGAACATATACAGGAGCTCAAAACGGAAGGTGTGTACTGCATGACAATACAAGCACGGCGCACATTGATTGTGCGAGCACTTCTACGGCGGATTGTGTATTCTATCGTTGAATGAAAAGAACTTTGACGTAGGCAGATGACGAATAAACAGACTTCAAAACCAGCCCTTTCGGGTTTTCAATTGAAGTCTTTCAAACTGTTTGGCAGTGAAGAACGTCAAACAGAGCATTTCTATCATCAATCTCACCAGGCTCGTACAGGACTTTACAAGACATCCAGTTGACTATTGGACGACTGCGACAGTTTCAGCTCAAAAACTGGTGTCTATAGACCTACTGTTTTGCTATCATTTTGAGCATCAAGACCGGATTCGGCCAGAGAGCTGTACTCGAGCAAATTGACTTAAGATTGTCTCACTGATAGACCAGCAAAAATTGGTGTGTACAACGAGGAACAATTTGACTTTCTTTTGAAGAGCTCCTGTCTACCAGCCATATCCAACATAGAATACCTACATCATCTACCTGTCGAGCCTCAAAAATAGTTAGTCATTGGGACTACAACGAGCATAACATGTCCGCTAGTGCTCCTTATCACGTGACCAAAGCCTTGGCCTATGTTAGATAGGATTAGGGAGAGCTCATGAGAATCGTGGAGCACAATGCCAGAGCAGTATATTGGTCGGAACCTTGGCGGGAAATGTGATCCGTGAGTAGATCATGGGCGATGCCAAGCCTGGTATAATTTTGTTCTGGATTTGAGAGAAGAAAGAGGCTGGACCAGATTGAGACAATGAACCATCCATGAATATCATATCCAAGAAGAGTTTCAAACCTCGTCTCCGAACAAAGAAACGATGTGCTCACAGTGCTCGGACCTTTCTGAGCCACATTGTTCCATGCTAACCTCTCAGATATTATCTACCTCATTATCGCCTCATCAGCTAAGCTTTAGTTCAGTCACTCGTTCATCGACGTTTGTTCACTCTTTCATTCCGTTTCTACAGTGCCAACTAGTTTCACTCCTTCGATTTGCATCAGCACAAACTCTTTTACATTTGCGCTCCCACTCTCTTAGCTCACTGTTACCAAGTAGCCGCAAGACCAGAAACAGGAATCCCACCTAGTACTCCAGACCGCTGACCAGCATGTCACCCACCGACCCGATCTCAACAGACCTGACGTCGTCGATAGACACCTCACCTATAACGCCAACTCACCTAGACAGGCCCATGCAATTTGAACCGTCCCTCCCCAGCCCAATCCTGATCTCAGCCAACAATGACATTGCGGTGCCTGCCACCCCAATCATCGCACCCTCAGTCTTTCTCCCACCACTGATTACCAGTTTCCCAGTCCGTCACCGTCACAGGATCAGCTCAGAAATTCAATTCGTCCTGCCTACGCCCTCACCTCTTGCGCTAGGCTCCCAGTTCTCTAGCAACTCGCCACAGACCGCAGTGCTGGTTCTAGCTCACGGTCGAACATTCACTATCAGTACTAGTTGCTGCAGCAGTCCTGCATCGCTTGTGTCTCCACCATTGGTTAATGAAATTCAAACAGCGCGTACAAATCCGTATGCCGTGTCACCGAGCAGTCCAGGCCAAAATCCAATCCGTAGTCCGATGGTCGGCAGCTCTAAACGTCGAACACCGACTTTAAGGAGGGAGAATGCGATGGAGGGACTTGAAAGGATGGAGCTTGAGATGGATATTGGATTTGATGCGAGTAGTCCGGAGGCTGAAGAAACTGTCCAGCTACCGCTACGGTCGAAGACGCGTGACTCGTCATCCCATGCCGCAACGAGTGTCTCGAACAATGAGTCGGACCCTGTTGTCGGGCTCACTGTTGGTTCGGTTTCGCCAGCTGCACGCCTGCAAGCGTCGACAGTAAGCAGATCTGCAGATTCCAGGACAACGACGGTAGTCAAGGCAGCGAATTCAAGGTCACCCATAAGGAAACACAGACGTCGATACACGCGTGCTTCCTCTTCCTCCTCGGCCCCGCGCCTTGTTGTCCGCGAACCACCCACCGCCACTCAACAGTATCTTGTCGCTGCCCTCACCCACCTCATCCAACCCCTCATTCCTCTCGTCAGCATAACAACCGGCCTGCCCCATCCAGAATTTCCACGCACGCTGCTCAGTTATCATTTACTTACGCACGAGCAGCTAGATCGCTTGGCGCGTTTCTACCATCAGACAATCGATGCTGGGTGGGAACGGTGGATGTATCCAAGTCCGCTGGTGTGGGGCAAGAGTTGGTGTGGAAGTCAACCTGTCCATGCTCCAAGCGCTCAGAATATGTTGAGTAATAGGCGGATTCTGGTCGATTTGGAGACGAAACGGAGGAGGTGGGGCCGCTTCATCGGTCTTCAGGGTTGTGAGTCGCCGGTGCATGAGGACAGCAGCGAGGGCGGGGATGATGGTGGTGTCAGACAGGGTCAGGGTCAGGTACAGGACTATGAGGATGTGGTGGTGAGGATGGAGACGGAGTGGGAAAGAGCGCTGAGACGCGCGGAGGAGGAGAATAGAGTGAGAGAGAAGATGTGGGGACGGAGGTTTTAAGGATGGTTCTGATGCTCATTCTGTGATTTTGCGTTGCTTGGGTATAACATGAGGGGCTGTGAGTTTCTGTGTCTTTTGTAGCACCAGGAGCATTAGAATCGGCTTTGTTGAAATTCATCGTTTGTTCAAATGGCCTGGAGTCTCAGACTTCAGGGGTAGAATTGCGTCCATTCTATGAACGTATATCCTAGCTTGAAGGTGTCTACAATGAGGTCCGGTCTTACCTTGTTGCTAGATGTCCTAAGTGATGCTCACTTTCAGTGCTGACACGGTTGCTGACGCTGGTTCGAATCTTGCCCAGAAGCATTCAAGCACATTCTCCCATCCACTTTGCGCTGTACTGACAATTCCTGCAGATGAAATCTAGTGGCCACAACGAATGGATGGTAGTGAGTCTCCACTCACATGGCCCGGTCTTGGCTAGCGGAGGCCAAAAATTAAATTCCACCCCTCGCTTTTGAGTCTGTGCATTGTATGCTACTTTCCGGTGGCCGGCCACTCTTGAGCTTTCGGGCATAACTAGCTCAACACGGGAAAGCACCAATCGCTGGCTTTCTCGGTCAACATTCACTATCTCTTTCTTGCAATCGGCGATGCCTTTCTCGTTGATTGTGTCGGCTACCACGAGCTAGTACTAACGAGAGGAAGCCAAGGTGGATACGTCGGAGGTGTAAGCCAAATCTGGGTCCAGTCCAGAGAAGAAGAGCAGCATTGGATAAGTCTCCCATCCTGAGTCGAAAGCTGTCTAGACATCGGTCAGCGGCCGCGTTGGTTATCAGGGTGAGGGGCCTGCGCGTTCGCCCTGGACTTCACGTGGCGGATTTAGCTCGTTCAGTTAGCATACGTCGGAGCTCCAGACTTGATCACCTCAAGATGATGACTTCGCCTCCCATGTCACCGTAGGTATCAATTCATGGCTGAATTCGCTATCCTCTAGGACGAAGTTTTTGGAACACAGCTAGCCGTCAAAGACAAGTATACCAAGACAAAAAAGCTCAGCTTGCCTTTGACGCAAAATCGCCACTCACGAACACTACCAGTACAGCAGCATAAGCCGCTGTTGCTCCAAAGATCTCTCCTCGTCTAGCATTAGTTACCAATGCAATGGTTCCGGCGAACAAGATTGTGAACATTGCGATAAGACCCATAATCGTTCCTGGTTTCGACTTACTAACGTGGTAGAGGCTATATATTGGGACAAACAACAAACAGGCTGCCAGGATTGTGCTGATGAAGTAGGCGGTGAAGTCTACCATGTCAAATGAGTAGCTCCTTAGCTGATCTATATTTGCATGCGTGAGTGTTTGTGCCTCCATTCTCGAGTGTGCATTTGCACCGTGTGAACGAAAAAACCAGGAGCAACAAGTTTTTAGAAAGTAAGTTAGGGCGTCCGTTTCGGACTTCGAATGTAGTGCAACGTAATCATTATCAGCTGGTCGAAAGTGCGAGGAAGGATGCGGATAGAGAGATGCGCTCGCTTTTATAAATGTCTCCTGGCCTGGGCGGTGTGAGACTTCTGACATGGTGGTCCTGCTTTGCTCGCATGGAACATGCAGCTTCCGCAACTGTGCATCAAGAAGTAGTGCTTTCCCTGGACAGCTGAATCAGTACTGGTGGTCAAGGATGTGACAGCAGTTGATCAAGCTCACTATAGTCCTTCAAAGTCTTGCGGATAGTTACGGCTAGTTCCATTCTGGCTTTCCATCTGGCATCTTGGGTAGCACTCTCTCGCAATGTTGGCCAGTCTTGTGAATTGAGTTTGATATCCTTATACGGACCGCCAATAATTCTGTATTGATTGGCATCTTCACGGTCATACGTCTCCTGTTCTGCAAGAAGCTCCGAGAGCTCACTCTGATAGTAAAGAAGATCTCTGGCACCCAGTTTATCGAACCGTTTGTATAGGGCTAGGCTTGAATCTGCATCGTTGGCGATGACGTCGGCAAGTTCACCGACCCCTGTCACATAATAAGACATTTCAAAAACTTCTCCCTCAGTGTTGATATAACTATGTTTACATCGCCCATGGAGTGGTTTCATGTAAGACCTTCTTTTCGTTCTTAATCGTGGACAACTATGACATTGATCATGCCTCTCTTAAGCCAGGCTGTGCTGTCGCCACTATCATGTCTTTGGCGAATGACGACCCGCTGCGCCTCCTGTCAGTACCTGCAAGGCGCGTTTAAGCTTTAAACCTGACATGCTGAGAGGACAATACTCCAGTGGCCGGCGTCGCTTTGCGACTCTGCTCGGTCCTTGGCAACTTGTTGTCGTACTCAGCCCTGACTGATCTGTCAAATATGGACTAGACAGTTTCCTGACAAGTTTTCTCCGTCTTTTCCTCAGAGACACATTAGTTTGTCACCAGTCCCAGAATTTATACCGGCAAGGAATTTAAGACACTGTGCACATTGTCATTAGTGTGATAGTGGTTTTGGAGTATGATAAGTGCTGAGACTGACAGCAGGAGCAGCATCTCCGCTGCAGAAGAACCGGTGTTACGAGTGGATGGCAAAGACATGTTCCGTCGCGAACATGATGGTCGCGCAGTGGAATCGGTTGATTACTCGGACATCACTGGACATGTCAAAGCCATGCATGCTACATGGTCTACAGGCACCCAACCACTGCTCCACGAAGTTAACCTGAAGCACCACAAGGTTTCGCTATGCCATGATGCTGGCGATACCCCGGCGCCAGAGCCACAAGAATTCCTGCCTGCGCTCGAGAGCGAGCCTATGGAGAAAGATTCTAATGACCTGTGCACCTTAGTTTCGACTGGAGGCTTGAATCTCGATCTAAGTAGAGACCAGTCATCGTTGGAGGATACGAAGCCTACCGCTGTGCACCGGATATTGTCACCTATGCTACTGACGCATATAGTACATGAAGTATTAAGGGATCTTGGGAATACGCCAAAGAGCGTCGATACCACGAGTGAATCACTGCCTTCGGTGTCTACCATGCACCCATTTAGTTCTTTAAAAACTTACGAGCAACCCTCACATGAAAAAGAGCGCTTTTCTAAGAGCTTGAGCCAGCTTTCGCCTGAGCCGCTGCGTAAGCAAACCTCGACCCAGAAGCAAGGCATCGTGCGGAATGTGCTCCCAATACAGATCAAGGATAATACATACGATGCTATTCCAGACACAGGTTCACTCAAGAATATCATTTCACAAGACTATGCACGGTTGATTGGTGTTTCAGTCGACAGAAACTCGAGGAAACAACATACCTTTGCTAATGCCATCGGTAAAACATTCAAGTCTCTCGGTGAAGCTGTGTTGAAGTTTTCATTTCCCGACCAACCAAGGATAATCTACGAAGAGACATTTATTGTGGTACAGCAATGCGCAGCTCCCTTAGTCCTAGGCAAAGCTTTCCTCCGCATGACTGAAACATTCAGTCGCTTCCGACATCGATTGAAGAAGGCTGTTGCTTCGGTATCTCAGCCTTGGAGGCTGATGTACACCGGATCGTCCGGCTTACACGTCTCATGTATCGTTGGTGCTAAACCTGTGTTGGCCAACGTAGATACCGGCTCGGACAAGGACTTTATATCACTGCGATATGCTCGATCTCGTCGGTGGAAAGTTGTTCATCTTCCTCGTCATATTGGCTTTGTCGAGCTCGCCGATGGGACGAAGACCAAGGTTGTAGGCTATGTTGATGCGCCCCTCGAGATTGGGGGGATAAAGTATCTAAAGAGATGGTACATCCTACACGACTTGGCTTGTGATGTCCTAATCGGAGACGAGACAATTGAGGAGACAGATCTTTTTGTCACACATTCGAAACAGTTACTCAATACTGATGCTGTAGACGAGCAATACGCATTTCATTTAATGAAATGGATCGAAGAGCTGCAAGACCATGTGGACAACTTCCTGGAAGACTCCAAGTATGAGATACCTTCCAGCTTTGACCTGAGTATGTTCCTGTCGTTGATACACGAAGCAACTGTAGGAATAATCGCTAATGCTGTCAGAATTTCTTGACCAGATGACCAAACCAAACGTACTCAGGCGAATATGCCGCAGAATCGGTCGGCGCAGATCAGCAAAAGAACAATACAAAGGTAATTGGCACTCCAGCACAAGCGAAGCCTTACTGATTAGTCCTAGACTTACACGCTGCACTGTGGAAAGCGCTCAACAGGATGGATGATGCCACAGAGACGCAACGAAATAAGCTGGTGGAGCAAATACAGAGGCTGGAGCAATGGGATCTGTCGCAGCCCAACTCTACGCATTGATCACGCTCAGCAACATGAGCAGACAGCGCCGTCGTTTCCATACATGGTCAGGATGGCGTACACCAGGAAGACGGCGGGCGAAATGAGTTTTGAACACGACAAGATTAAAAATGGAATTACGATAAAAGGTGTTTTCGTCTTTAGCATTAACTCTTCTCTACATGCAGTCAGTGCTTGAAGATACTTTTATATATTTCCGAGCCATGACAGTACTTGCATTCTTTCACGGCACCGTTGGCTGGAGGAGCAGTCTAATGATATCTGTTTCAGCTTCTGTTAGCTTATCCGAGTTGCTTTCCGAGCTCTACCTGTCGTGGTCGAAGCGTCTACTTAGCCTTCGTTGTCTCTGGAGAGGTGTTGGACATGATGTCTTTGCAACGATCACTGTACTCCCGACGCATGCCTTTCTTTTTTGAATTATTTGTCCAATCTCGAAGTGACGGTCGAAGTAAACCATGAAGCACAAGCAGTTGCTCTAAGTAGCACGAGTCAAGTCTAGGTCGCTGGGGCCTAGCTGATGAGTTCCTAGAATTTCTGGAACAATTCGATCTCAGCTAAGGGATACGATACGAGCTGGATAGGCGAGTCTGAAGTTGTCTAAGTCTGCCGTCAGGATATCAGGCCGGGATGATTAGCAAGTTAGCCGCATTTTAGGCTACTTTAAGCGCGACAGCTAATTATACATAACGGAAAAAGGGGGTTGGAGACTTCTTGATGCTGACGTCTCGGAGTACGGAGTTCTATCGTTAGAATGAAAAAGATTTTGCTGGGATAAGATGTTCATGAGCTTTCGACCTTCACCGACTAGATTGGGTCCCTTCTGCCGTTGTCAGACTTACTATCCGTCAGTGGCGCGATTATTCCAATACACTTTATTAGTGTTTCCGCGAGTCTTGAACCCTCGGAGGTCTTTTACAGCAGCAACTAAACGACTCATCTCTGACCGACCTCTAGAAGAAGAGGCTTTGCCAGGCTACGACGCGGATGAGTTTTATCCCGTTCACATTGGTGATGTGCTCAATGGGAAGTACCAAGTATTAGGTAAACCCGGATATGGAACCAGTTCGACTGTTTGGTTGGGTCGTGGTGTCGAGTACGATGGGTTGACTTCTGTGCAGTATCCAAATTAGCTGAGCAAGTGACAGGAATTATGAGTACGTGACCTAAAACTTTGTGTTAAGACACCCACTCAACCTATGGGCCGAGAGATCATGGCCTACAACAAGTTAGCATCTTTGCGTTCGTCGCACACAGGTCATAGCTATATACGAAAGCTGCTGGACTCTTTCGATGTCGTCCGTCCCAATGGGAATCGTCACCTCTGTCTCGTCCATACGCCGTTACATATGACTCTCCGAGACCTGCAACGACTGGGAGGCAAGCCAAGACCTCTACCGCCAGACATGGTCAAGAGCGTGCTACGATACTTACTCTTAGCTGTGGACTTCCTGCATGTCGAAGCCAACATGACACACTGTGGTTCGTGGATCGTCTGTTATCACTAATTTGATCCTAGAGTTAATGGTCTTCCAGATATCAAAATGAGTAACCTGATGTTGACCATCAAGGACAAGACTATGTTGGCTGACTTTGAAAAAGACGAACAGACACAACCAAATGCTTGCAAACAAATCGATCACAAGCGAACCATTTATAAATCACGCGCCTTGCGTCGCCCCCGAAACCACGCTTGGGGTCGCCCAGTCTTGTGTGATTTTGGTGAAGCTCGGGTTGGGGGCTCCTACCCATACGAAGAAATACAGCCCGAAGTGTACAAAGCACCAGAAATCATCATGCAGACTGATTGGTCGCATAGCGTTGACATATGGAATGTGGCGTGCGTGGTGAGTTAACCTGAGCCTTCCTTCTTCCGTCCACACAGGAATATACACGATTATATCTAACACAATATGCACCGTGCAGGCCTGGGACATGCTGGAAAACTTTCATCTGTTTGACGCCCGCGATGACGAAGGTTTTCACAACAATAGATATCATATCGCTGAAATTATTGCCTTTCTGGGAAGTCCACCAAAAGTATTTCTACAGCGCAGCTCAAAGACATCGTTGGTGTTTGACGAGGAGGGTGAGAGGAGTTCTTCTGTAGTCTGATTTGACATCTAATATTTCTATCAGGAAATTGGAAGGGACATCCACCTCTCCCCCCACTCTCTCTAGAGCGTTTGGAACGACACCTCAACGGAGCAGACCGGACCGCATTCCTAAGCTTTTTGCGCTCGATGTTGACTTGGCTGCCAGAAGACAGAAAGAGTGCGAAGGAGCTTCTTGAAGATCCTTGGCTAGATTTTGAGACTGTTGAGGACGCTCCATCTGACAGTTAGCTCCCTCCTCGCCACATCAGTCAGTAAACGTGAGGAATTTGATCAAGAGGAGCGTCCAGTACGAGTATATGTGCCTGTTTTTTGGTTGCCCATGACATTGTCATCCGACTCAACGAAGTTCAGGAATCCGCCTTCACTATTTCCAGGACTCCCAGTCATCACATTACATACCGAAACGAAACAACAAGGAAAATTCGAGGTTAGTAGGACCTTGATCCCCACGTCAGCCCGTTTTCTTATGCTGTCTAACTGATAGACAATCGTAGAGCTCAAAGACGGTGGGACTCAACAGGAATCGACCTGGGCTCTTTTGGCCGTGCAAACAGAGGGAGCTTGCTGCAGACACCATCTATCACATTAGTACAAATAAAACACCGCGCATATAAGAGTCCTTGGGACCAGCACAACAAGGTTTACGAGGTGCAAATTTCATAATAGATGACTCTGGCCCGCAACACCGAGCCTCCTTCTGTAGCTTGTCCTATTTATCGTCGGCGTGTCGTAAGGAGATTTATCAGGCAAACAAGAATATCGAGCCTTACTCGAGGTGTGGATGACATACCATATCATATTATACTTAAGCAAGCGGCCCTGCCTGGGCTTTCTCAAATAAAGATTCCCACAACCATCAAAATGACATTCCATCGTCATCTTGCATTCTTCTAACTTTTCGAAAAAACTCCTCAATCATAACTTCAATCCATTTACACAAAGTCATACAGTCGGCGAAAATATCAAGCTAACTCCACATCTTTCCTCTATCATCATGGTCAATCAATCATCCATCATCGGTTCCCACCCATCCATCCAGGCACTTTGTCACTTATTCTGCTCGTCACATCACTCAGTTTACTCGTGAAACTGCTCCCGCTAATGCCACTGCCGTAGGTCCAACTGCTCTTCGTCCCGCTCGTCCCTGAGATTTTACTCCCGTCTCCCGAAGTGCCGGTCTTGCCGCTTTCGCTCATGCCGCTACCGATGCCGGCTTTGCCTCTGCCGCTGCTTTCGTCGTCTCCACCGAAAACGCCCATAACCTTCGCTTGTAGGCGTCCTTCGACGAGCGATTCGATCAAGTTTAGCACACCAAACGCACAGCTGCCAATGGCACGGAAGAGCGCTATCGCAGCGACAGCCCACAGAATGAATGTCAGGTAGAAGTTGTCGGCCACGCTACCAACAGGGTATGATTCCGACACCGCCATCGCGAAGATCATATTGCAGATGAGCCATACGCTGACCATGTATGTCCGCACGGACTTGTAGTAGTCCTCTTGCTGCTGACTCTCGGATGTGGGCGCTTTCGGCACCTCCAAACGATCTCTTAGATTGCGCAACGCAACGTCGTAGCCAGAGTCAATGTCCAACTGCTCGCTCGGCATCTCGACCTCCACTGTTGTTCCATCGCCTCGTGTCTTCGCAGCGCCGAGATCTGTGTGCATAACGTTGTCACCCTTCGTTCCCCACGTGACGTCGTGGGTATTGCAGAAGGCATACACTTGCAATGTACAGATATACGACGGTAGGAGCGCGAAGTACTGCGCCGAACTGGTAAACATGTGCCATGGATCCAGATAGAGGAACGACATCAAGAAGTACAATCCGATTGTAGAAATCGTGCTCACAATAAGGTTTGTGAAGATGTTGTTTCCCAGTTGATACGGACTGTCCTTATCTGCTTTTTGCAAGGCGTTTGATTTGAGTTGTATGACAACAATGTAGATGGACGCAAAAGTAGTGTAGACCATTATGATGCTGTAGGTGACCATAGATCCCAAATACAGGCGCTTTGCGCCCTGGGGCCGATTGCCGAGCGACAATATGAATTGTAGACAGATGAGGAGCACAGTAACGTACCGCAGAATGACGAAGATGTAGTTCCCGATATGGTGGCCAAAGGGGTCGATTTTGGGGTCTGCGAGCGCGCCGGCGATGAAATAGAAGGTCAGGTAGAAGTTGGCGAGGGAGAAGAAGGTGAAGAAGAGGGAGACGAATTGGTAGATGAATTCAATATGCAGCAAAATCTTGCGTACAAGGGTGTGGTCGGTGTGCCAGATTTGTTTGAAATGGACCAGACTGTACACGGCCGCAAAGAAGGCGCCGTTCAGCCAGCGACGACGTTGAGAAATGAATTCGGGGACGGCGTCGGGGACGTCGGTCTCGCCGTAAGCTGATTTGACAAATTTGAGGACCCATTGTTCGCCACGTTTGGCGACAAGCTCCCAGCAGAGGATACGGTCTTCGGCGAGGTACATATTTGCGGTGAAGACATCGGCGTCACGGCCGTGGAGGGTCTCGCCTTTAAAGTATTGCGACAAGGGGCCGTGGCCTGTGGGGTCGTTTTGAAGAGCATAATAGCGGTAGGCGGAGAGAGCACCAGGCAGGACGGTGATGTAACCGAACACGGATTCGAGGGGTTTGTCGAGGATATTGGACATCTTGTATTCGAAGTTTTGAGAGGCGACAAGCGGGTTAAGGAGGCCCAGCCAACCTTTGCCTTTGTCGGCTTTGATTTCGCCGGCTGCTCCAGCAACATTGGAGTCTTGATCAAAAGCTTTCCAGAGGTAGTATAGGGCTTTGGAGTCTGGTTTGGTTCCAACATCAAGCAGGATGCAAACGTTAGGTTCTAGAGCCCGGCCGAAAGCATTGAAAAACCAACGGTGCGAGTTGAGCTTCTTTTTGTTCTTCTCTTTCAGGCAGAAGATCATTTGGCACGGCACAATACCTTTCTCAGCTCCTTTGAACTTCAAAGTTTCGTCCAGAGATACTTGAGTCGTGTACTCGTAAACGTGCGCAGTAACCTCCTTTTGGTTCACGATGTTCTTGGCAATGCCATCTTGATACACTCCCAGAGCAGCCAAAGCATTCAAGGTCCGAGGGTGGACCTTTTGTCGACCATCTGCTATTATGACGACCACAATCTTCTGCCAGCCATCCTTGCCCCACGTTCTCGATTTCGTTCTTGAGCAGAAATGAGTGATGTTGCGCATGATACCGTGCATAGTGCGGGTAAACTCTATTTCTCCTTCATTATACATGGTCACGCATATCAGCAATTCTGTTTCTCTTGCAGTAGGTCCGATGTTTTGTCGTAGCTTGTAACCTTGAACCACGAAGTCATCGGGGTCGCAGGTGACTGCTGTGTATCGCATGTGTGTGAACTCACGCTCATCTCTCCGCGGCAAGAAACTGTGTAGAATGGTAGGTATTTTACACTCTAGAATGAGCTCACCGTTGATCAATCTGACCTCTTTCTTCGTCATTTGAGCTTCTCTGAGCCCTCGGCGATCTTGTCGGCCGTCAGGTGCAGGCCCGAAATGGCCGTCTGTTTTCTCATCTGCAACATCATCGTCCTCGTCTGTGATGGTTGACTCGGAAATAAAGGATGGTGCCGACTTGAGACTGGCTCGTGGATCATTGTCAGGCATTAGAGGTTTGCCGTTGATGAAGATGTCGTCGCCAGTATCAACATCAGAAATAGGTATGGTGGTTTCTATGCCTGTTGGTTTTGAGAACAATGGCGCTGGTGGTAGCGGCCTCCGCGGACTGCCTCCATACAGCGAAGATGGAGTGCCAGGTCTCGGACTTCCGTTTAGGTCTGCTGGCTCATATTGAGGCGCGTTTGGAGGTGGTCTTGACCAGTCTATCGAACTTCTTGTGGGAGTGCTTGGTCGCACTGGTGACATGGATGGATCTCGAGGAGGTATTGCGTATGGTCTTATTGAGGGTGTTCTCCCAAGACTTGATCCTGGTCTTGATGTGGGCAGGTCCATCGAAGGTGCTTGTCTTCTATGGTATCGATCAGGTATCGGGCGCACAGGTTCGGATTGTGGAGGAGGTAAAGGTTGTGATGTTTGTCTGTTTGGGCCACTTCTATTAGTATCAGAGCTTCTTTTAAGAGTGCCGCGCGTTGTAAACGATAGACAGTCACCAGCCATTTCCAAGATAGTAAACTTGCCATCTACTCTACTTGCAGCTTCTGCAATCAGTGAAGATACGGGGGTAATAACGCGCTCGCCTCGGACGGCATTGCCAGCAGGCCAGTGTACTCGAGGCGCATCAGCGTGCAGGAGAGGTTTGCGTTTGGGAAAGTGTTGTCCGTTTATCCATGGGGATGTGGTAGAATGGCTCACATACGATCTGGTATCATCTTCACTTGATGGAAGCAACTTCATCGTTGGTCTAGGGACATGGGTTCTCATAATGCCATCACCTCGTGTATCGTTTGCGTAGTCTGGTGGTGCGCCATATGCTGGTGGGTTTCGCGCTGGTATCTCAGGCAGATCCATATTGCTGTGGTGTTTTCCAAGCACGGGCTAGAAAGGAATGCTTATGCTGCTATCATGGAGATATTTGCTGGCGATGAGCTTGTGCACACAATCGCATGAGAGTCTTCGTCGACAAGTAAGAGCTTCAGGTGACAAGTGCGACTCGATATCGAATGATAGTACGATACAAAATTACCTTCATAAGGCAAACTTGGTGCCGCTCACCGTTGTTGATTTGTCGCCGATGGCTTGTGTTGCCAGAGCAACGCGCCGCAAGGCTTATCGCCCAGTTGCTCACACCCACAATAGTGAAACTTGTCACCCATTTTATCGAACGTCGAAAAATTTGACTTTATAATTTGCTTGTCGGTGACAACGAGAAGAATTAAAATCGAGCAGTCGACAAGACTTCTGCCCGTGCATAATATGATATCGCTATTGTAGTGACGAGGAGAGAGTATGAGAACCTTGCTTCACTTTTCATGGATCGGCCATTAGAGCAATTTGAGCCGGCATAGGAACACTTGCCGACTTGGCGCCAAAAATTGGCGCCAGTTCGCTGAGTGGTGTTTCGAGCGTGTTAGATGAACTAGCAAGTGATCGTTTGACCAAGATGGGATATTCTATCATGAAGCGTTGGCAATGTTTTTCCAGATTACGGCTAGCCACCTCGATGCCTAAGTAGTCTATGAAATGCCGGCAAACAATCTTGATTATAGCACTATCCTTAACCTTCTTAAGCATTCACGCCTTCAGCACTCCTAACCTGATTACCACCACTAGGAACTCTTCACAATCTTTCGATATCGCCGTTGACCCCTTACCTGTCAAACATATTAGACTCCGAGTCCTCTACGCTAGCAATCCTCAGGAAAAAGATACATTCCCCTCGTCGGATGGGCCCATCACAGCCAATTGGACTTCTGTTCGTGACGTCTGAATGGATAATTACAGCTGGAAGTCCGCTCAGCTTGGACTGAACTTAAAGTTAATGCCTCGACCCACTGTTCAGTGAGGACGATGTTACTAGATATGGTAGGCTTCTCGTCTTTACTATTGTTGGTTATGAAGATTGCAGTACAGAAGATGATTTGGCGCCTTAATCTACGTGCCACCCGGGTTCAGCATGAGGCTGTACTAAAACTCCAGATGACTTAGCCTATCTCCTACTGAACCCGTGTCATTCATGCATATCACCATTTTATTCTCGTGGTCAACCATGCAAGAGGAGGTGCGACATATCCCTTCGGAACTCTGACTATAATGTCCAGCTCCAGCCCCTGAGACTTGAAAAGCTCCGGATACATCTGAGCCACATTCAGTTGGTCCCAATCTGCAGACGTAGCCCACCCAATGTTTAACACCTCAACCACTCTGAACTTTTTAAGCTGAGGAAATTGCTCGGATCTCCATTTCAGCAGCCCATTGATCCAAGCTAGTCTTCGCTCGTATGCAGCTACCATTGCCATACAAGGCTCGAAGATGTGCTTGCTAAAGTACATGTGCGTCTCCGGAAAGGATTCGGTATATGCGTCGGTTCTCGGTGTGAATGGACCGAGTTCAGGCCTCTCGATGCGCTCTGGTCTCCACAGCAACCCGTTAGAGCAGTCGTACATGATTTCGAGCATCTGTAGACTGGATGGAAGACACTCATACCATGTCGATCCGGGGGAGAGGAGACCTGAGTTGTATTGGGTAGAACTGCACAACAACCGTATAGAAAGTGTCAAATATTTGAGTTTGTCGAACTGTTTGAGATTGAGGCTCGAGTCGTCATGCTTGGTGACATTTACCAAGCCACTCATAATGGTGAGTGATTCAAGTGTGGCCGCGAGTGGTGTCAATATTTGGGAGACGGCATGAGGGCTGAAACCCGATGATTCCACAAACCTTGCTTCAATTTCATTGTACCAATAGTATAAATGCTGGTCATGCCACTTGATCCCTGGACCTGGTAGGGAGAGCGTGAGATCTGTCAGCTTGAGTAGCTTCGAGAACAATGTACTCAGTGTACGAAGACTCAGGTGCGTTCCAGTGCAGGCCACGTGCTTGAGTTTTGTCTTTGAATTTACGATCGAGGCATCTACTAACTCTGTGGTGTTGCGATGCTGCTCTGACATGTCAGGCTCAATTTGTGGAGCACATATATCCAAGGATGTTTCGAAGTGCCGTAACCTGGGCATGGCACAGATGTTGAAGAGCTGCTTTCCGGACATACTTAGATGCATACCGCCAAACCGGAGGACGAGATGTTCAAGGTTGTAGCAAGTTTGGGGGATAACCTCCAATATCTCTGAGCGACGATCTTCGAAGTTAGGGGTATAATTACGCATCTGGCCAAGTGTCAAGGAAGTGAGATTTGGTGCATTGCAAATGCTCTTGACCAAGCCGACTGCCTCTTCCTCTTGATCAACGATATTCCAATACAGCCCAAAAATTCTTAGATAGTCAAGCAGATCCGGACGTTCAGTATAAGTCCTATATAGTTTTTTTGCAGCAGCCGAATACGGCTTGTTCGTATCCACATCAAGATCAACACTTTCAAACAGCACGTTGGTTGCAATGTTAGAGAGTCTGCGATTTGTCACCGCTAGGGCGCATAGAGTTGGTTTCGAATTCGTGAGCTCTCCAATATAGCTTTTGCTTTGTACGCAGGAAAATATGTCCACGTAGGACAGAACCCGTAGAAGAATTTCATCTGGGAGATCCAGAAGGGTACAACTCATGCTTAGATGACAGGTATCCGATTTTGAGGAGATGATTAGTAATATCTAGACGCTCCTGCCAGGTTTAATGCATTTGATGCTGCTGCTGCGGTAGCGTTATTGTCATCCTAAAGAGACCGAGAAGCCTATGAGGAGACACTTTGTTGTGGTTGTTGAGGTCAAAAGTGATCTTTATTGTACTACTAGGAACTCGGGCTTTGTAGCCTACACGCTTGAAATTTGCGGTAGATTCGTTATACTGATACAAAACGTACTTTGATTAAAAGAAGTAAGGCAGAAACCTCTAGTGAAGTTTTGGAGAGGAATCAAGATGACCGCCTCACTATGGCTGCTATATGCCTGCAAGCCCCTTTTTGATCTATAATAACACCTGAAGTCCGCATCGCAAAGTTTCCACTGTTGAACCTCGGAAGAAGCGACGCGTCAGGCATGTACCGTGTTACACGCGACAGATCGCAAAGCTAACTCATCCTTTTATGAGTCCAACAAGTTTGATGCTTGTAGCTCGAAAGTATGTGAGGACATCGGTACTACAAAGACTTCCTCGTAGCAGCCTTCCAATATGTTATCATCGCATCAGGCGAGAAATCCTACTTCAACGGTTCCGCTACCTCAGCACCAGTAACTGTTATGCCGCCAAAAGGGTAACAAAACGCCAGGTCAAAGAGCTCGTTCAGGGCCAGTTGGAGGGTGAAGCTCTTCTCCCAGCCGACAAAGATGAACTGCGAAAGGAGTCACTGACTCAGGTGGTCAAGAATTACATGAAGAAATTCTCGAATTGTGTGGTTCTAACACGTGTTGGGAATTTCTACGAGGTATGCCATTTAAGCCGCGAAAAGACCCCTACTGATTGGGAACAGTTGTATTTCGAGCACGCTTCGACATACGGACCTCTGCTTGACTTAAGGGTCGCCTACAAAGGCAAAGATGGCGTGCCTATGGCAGGATTCCAGTACATGTATCTTGACAAGTACCTCAAGAAACTAGTTCAAGACTTGGATAAACATGTCGCTGTCTGTGAGGAATTCCCCGAACATGATATCAATGGGAAGCTACAGACACCGATCTTGAGGAAGGTCACAAGGGTTGTGACGCCGGGGACCTTGATCGATGAAGAATTCATGATTCAGGATCGTAATAACTTCTTGTTAGCGATATACCTTGATACAGGAAGCGTGAAGCTAGACGAGCAAACCTCCATACCTGCAAAAGTCAGGTCTCAAAGTGTTGGACTGGCATGGATCGACATCTCGACAGGAGAATTCTACGTGCAGAACGCTACCAGAGCAGGTTTGTCGTCTGCGTTGCTGAGGATTGGTGCCAGTGAGGTCGTACTCTCGGACAACATCCCATCTGAGATGCATGAGGAGATCTCACTATCCTTAGGGCTCAAAAACGAGCGATTTGCATCCCTTCCGGCCCCTTCGTCTGCAAATGCAACTTGGAACGAACGATTGGATCAACCTTTTACCACTGAACAACAGTCCCGCTTCTCAGCACAGGAAGTGGCTGCCAGTCAGATTTTGTTTGACTACGTTGACAAGCATCTGCTGGAATTCAAGTTGAAGCCTCGGCAGCCGCAACAAAAGGAGCAGCATGATATCATGGCCATCGATCGCAGCAGCGTTAGAGGTCTTGAGTTACTTCAAACCGCTAAAGATGGTCTCGGAAAGGGCAGTCTACTCAATACCATTCGAAGGACGGTCACAAAGGGTGGAGGGCGTCTACTTCGTGAGCGCTTGATCTACCCGTCGATTATACCAAAAGTGATTGAGCATCGACTCGACCTTGTCTCGGCCTTTGTCAATACACCAACGCTCCATACTGCAATAATCGTCCAACTGAGATCTTTGTTTGATATTTCTCGTATTGTGCAAAAGTTTTCTCTGAATCGAGGAGATGCCGAGGAAATGTTATGTCTTGCCAACACGTTCCTGAAAGTTAAAGAAATTCTCCAAATTCTTGAGCAACACAGTCAGCAGACGACTGCCGAAGGACAAGCGCTCAAGAGACTAATATCGCAAGTAGTAACTGATGGCCCGCAACTGATGACTGAGCAGATCCGGAGCTCAATAGACGAGCAAGGATTAATCAACCTCTTAACTCGAGATGAAGGCGAATTGCCTGATGAAGATGTCGGAGCGGAGGATGACAGCGAACCTGTCGAGGCCAACGCCAAAGTCAACCTGGACAAGAACGGTAGAGAAGATCCGTGGATTATGCGTAGAAATGCTTCACGCGAACTTTCAAGTCTTCATGCTCAGCTGGATGCTCTTATACAGCAACGCGATGAGCTACAAGGAAGGCTACGAGAACAGTTATCCTCTCCAAAACTCATCCTTAAATACGACAACAGATACGGCCACGTATGCCACGCACCCAGGACTAGAAGTTTCAACGAAAGTGCCCTTCAAAATCTCGGCGCTAACCCCATTGGCATCCTCAAAACCTCTCGCCTTTTCCATCTCACAGAATGGACCAATCTAGGCCGTCAAACCGACACCCTTAAGTACGACGTCCGCACAGAGGAGAGTAAAATCTTCCAACGGCTCCGTCAACTCGTCATCGACAACCTCGTCCCTCTGCGCCAGAACGCCTCAGTAATGGACGAACTCGACCTAGTGACCTCCTTCGCAACACTTGCAAACGAAGAAGCTTGGGTTAGACCTACAATCACAACCAACATTTCCCACAATATCGTTGGCGGCCGCCATCCAACTGTCAAAATTGGCCTGCAGGAAAAAGGTCTCAGCTTCGTCACCAACGACCTTCACCTCGATCGCCATAAGCGCGCCTGGCTAATTACAGGCCCCAACATGGCTGGCAAGTCAACCTTCCTCCGCCAAAGTGCCCTCATCACCATCTTGGCACAGGTCGGATGCTACGTCCCAGCTGAGTACGCCGAGATTGGCATTGTCGACCGGGTCTTCTCGCGTATTGGTGCTGCCGATGATCTGTTCCGTTCCCAATCCACATTCATGGTCGAGATGCTCGAGACAGCTGCCATTCTCCGCGATGCCACTGAGCGCTCGTTCGTTATCATGGATGAAGTTGGTCGGGGTACAGCACCGGAAGACGGCACAGCAGTAGCATACGCAAGTTTACATCATTTGTGTCACATCAACAAATGTCGCGTGTTGTTCGCGACGCATTTCCACGAATTGGCGGACTTGACAGACGGGTGGGAGCAATTGGCGCAATATTGTACGGATCTGTACGAGGAACAGACAGGGAGTTTCACCTTCGTGCATAAGTTGAGGCCAGGCGTGAATAGGAAGAGTCATGCGTTGAGGGTTGCTGGGTTGGCTGGGTTGCCACAGGAGGCATTGGGGGTTGCACAAGAGATGCTTGATCGGGTCAAGGTGCAGACGCGAAAGCAACTGGGGCCTAGTAGGAAAGATTGAGATAAGTTGCTACTGGAGGCTTCCGGAGACTTGTGTCTTCCATGACACGGTGTAGAGAAACTATATATGACCACCTGTACAATACTCGGTTCGTAGATATCGGGCTACCACAATCCCCATCTTGAGATCAAGCCTCGAGCTATGACGATGCCATTCTGGAAGCATTCATTTTACCTTGGCCATCGTGTCTGCTCATTCCGGAATTAATCATGGTGTCTATTGTGTGACTGTTACAGCGCGATTTTCCTCACAACAGTTTTAATTCTAGTGTTTTACTGACAAGAGCCAAGCTCATAGCCTTCTCGCGCAACTGGTGCTCGAGCTACAATGTGGTGAGGTGCAGCGAGTCCGACATGTTCTAGTCCAGCGACTGTGGCAGTTTGCAAGAAAGCATAGCATGCCTCCAGTGTTCGGATGTCCATTAAATGGGACGGCCTTAAGGAAGAAAGACTTCATTCATGAAAATACCATTCAGCTGCGCTGCTCGAGATCGGAGGAGTTGCTTCTTTTAGAATGGCATAATAAATCCAAATCAGAAGGACAAGACTAACGACGTGCTTAAGGCACCTGCCGCCAAGTCTTACACACAAGTGTGAAGAATTCAGACAAGTGGTCAGGTGTAAAGCGCTGTCGTTACCGTGAGATGTAAGTGTGTTCAGATGATAGTCTGGTGGTATTCAAAGCCACCCTCAGGCCATTTGACAGTAAATCATGAAGCAAGGCTGAAGCATACAGCCTCAGCGCGTGCGAACGCGTAAAACACGGTTTCCTACCCATCATAAGTCTGTAGTTCCATTGCTTAATTGATTTCTCGTATTACCTTTTTGCAGACCGACATGACTATGGAGTATGAAGATAGTAATCGAGCTTTCGTACAAGCCTTTCTTGCTCGGAATGTGTTGACATTTGATCAAGCCAAGCCAATTCTTGCGGCCATTTTCAGTGTTCACGAAAAAAAGCAAGTCGACGCGGCTGATATCAACAAGGAAGACTTCGATTCAATGGTATCTGCTGCGAATGCAGCCTTATCGCCTTTAGATTTTGAGATACGTAGTGCTGATGATCAAGAAACCCGTGAAACGTTTTACGCGCTTGTCAACACTACCAGCGATGCACTCACGCAGCTTGCAACCATACACAGCAGTGACGAGATTGGATATGTGAAGAGATTGCTGGACGAGATATTCGAGACAAGCAATACACAAAGGCGAGAAGCCATGTGTATCGCAGGCAAAGACGCTCTTAACCTAGCCCGAGCAGGTCGAAGAGCGACCCAGAATGACGAGCAGACCCAACCAAAGTTCTCCTTAACTGCTCACGAAGTCGAGACGCTGTTGACAAAACTCGTGGCAGAGGGGTGGCTAGACAAGAGTGCCAAAGGCTTCTACAGTCTCAGTATCCGGGGTTTGATGGAGTTGAAAGGCTGGCTGGTTGAAACATACAATGACCCAGTGGACGAAGATGGTGAAGCAGCCTACCAGAAGATCAAATTCTGCCATGCCTGCAAAGGTATCATAACAAAGGTGAGCATTGCATTTCTGTTTCGAAGCAAGCTAACCAGGACAGGGTCAGAGATGCTCCGACTTAAACTGCTTGGGCCGCCTGCACGACATATGCACGCAGCAATCCTTTCGAGCCAGACAGTCCCGAACGTGTCCAGTGTGCAACAGAGAGTGGGATGGAAAGCACTATGTGGGCGAAAAAGCGATCACAACCTCGGACAGCTATCTTCGAGGAAAAAGACGTAGTGGTGCTCGAGCAGCTTCCGAAGCAGGCGATGAAGAGGAAGAGATGTGAGAGGACGACGGAGTATTTTAACAAGGCGATATTATGTACACACCTCACAAGTATCTTCATCGAGCAGCAAGGTGGACAGGACAGAAACGACCGTTAGTCAGGCTCAGGCAACCTGCACGTTGTGCTGGGCAACGTAGACAATGCGGAGGAAGTGGACATCAGCTGGGGAAGGTGTAGCCGCTGACGTAACACATCACCAGTTAGGAAGCTGTAACAACAAGTTAGAGAGCTCCTTGCATAACCGCAACATGCAGGAACACTTGGCCAGGGTGGGAGAGGTTGCCGAGCCCGCAAACTGCTACCTCGATGATGCTAACAACAAGGATGTCGCACTGCCTTTCTTCCTTACTACTCATACAAGTGACAAGGTTCAGAGATACCAGGAAAACCCACTAAAGCTAAAGCCTTACAAATCTGCCGTTCCTCACCATGGAAATATTCTCTACGCTCGTATGACTATTGCAAACTCTAAATCATCTTCACTTTGAAAACACACAACCGATTGACTGTCCTGTAGGTATGTTGTGTCGACATCGAGATGCAACGAGCAAGATGCGCAATCCAAGCTTATTGAACAGCTTTCTATCTTTGCCATTCCTCCTAGCAAATATCACCATTGCATCTCCATTCGCACGGCAACAAGATGATGCTTCATCGTCCACCTCAATCTATGCTACACGTTTTGCTAACGTGACGTGGAACAATGACGAATGGCTCCTAACCACGACGGACCTCGACCAAGGACATTACCAATCTCGAATATCACTGGCAAACGGCTATATCGGGATCAATGTTGCCGCTTTGGGTCCATTCTTCGAGTACGATCAACCCGTTGCTGGTGACGTGCTTAATGGCTGGCCACTGTTCAACCGCCGTCAAACCTTTGCCACTGTCGGTGGTTTTTGGGGTATTGAGCCGGAGCTGAACGGGACCAACTTCCCATGGCTTTCACAGTATGGATGGGACACCGCGATCAGTGGCATCCCACATTGGGCAGGCATTAGTCTAGATCTAGGAGGTTCAGCAGCTCTTCATTCAGGCACCAATGCGAGCGAGATCCAGAACTTTACTTCTTCAATCGACATGAAGCATGGCTTGATGAATTGGGCCTTCACTTGGTCTCCGCCGTCTCATGGCTCTTTTGATATCTCGTATCAGATGTTCCTCCACAAGGTCAATGTCACCCAAGCTTACATCAGCATGAATATCACGGCTCATGCAGATACACGTGCCAACTTAGTCAACATTCTGGACGGTGATTGTGCTACTCGCACCACACCTGGACCCAAAGGTTCTGATTCAGGTTTCATCTTCTCATCTGTCCATCCGGATGGTCTCAACAACATTACTGCTTACGTGTATGCCAACTTGTCTGTACCGGGTGTGGCAGTAAGCCCTCCCGAGGACACGTACAACGCATCATACATCGGAAAGAATACGTCGTCGATCGCAGCTGCCCTGCCTGTCAACTTGACCGCAGGCACTACTGTCTCAGCCTTCAAGTATGTTGGTATCGCTTCGACTGATGCATTCTCAAATCCTCAGCAAATGGCCCGAAATTCAGCTTCTGCGGCTATGAATGTGGGTTACACGTCCGCATTGCGTTCACACATTGCAGAATGGTCGACGCTGTTTCCACCAACCTCCGTCGATAACTTTTCCTTCCCGGACAATGGATCATTGCCAGGTAACAACGATATTATTGAGGCTCAGATCATGGCTGTAGTGAATCCATTTTACCTGCTCCAGAACACGGTCTCAGAAGCTGCGGCGAATGCATACACAAACGCTTCCATTAACAGTCACAGCATATCAGTTGGTGGTCTGGGATCTGACTCGTATGCTGGACAGATATTCTGGGATGCTGAGGTGTGGATGCAACCAGGTCTTGTTGCCACATTCCCATACGCAGCAAGAGGGATCCTGAACTACCGCATCGAACGATATGCTCAGGCACAAGCGAACATTGAGACTGCCTACCAATCTTCGAAGAACACGACTACATATTCCTCAAATGGTGCCATTTTTCCGTGGACGAGCGGCAGATATGGTAACTGCACAGCAACTGGGCCTTGCTGGGATTATGAATACCACATCAACGGTGACATTGGCCTTGACTTCATCAACTACTGGGTCACGTCTGGAGATACCGCATTCTTCGAGAAGAATCTTCAGCCGATATATGACTCCATCTCCATCACACTGTCAGAGATTCTGACACCAAACGGCTCTAACTGGGCTTTGACCAACATGACAGACCCTGATGAGTTTGCCAACCACATTGACAATGGAGGTTTTACAATGGCATTAATTGGAGAAACTCTGGAGAATGCAAACGAGTTCCGAGAATATTTCAATCAATCAACCAACCAGACATGGACCTCGCAGGCGGAAAACGTTCTCATCTCCAAAGACACTGCTGCCAATGTCCTCTTGGAGTACACTGGTATGAACGGTACAGTCAGCGTCAAACAAGCAGATGTCGTCCTCGTCACCTACCCTCTAAGTTACAGCGGCCAAAACTACACGGCTGAAGACTCTCTCTCCGACCTCGACTACTACGCTAACAAACAATCAGCCGATGGTCCCGGCATGACCTACTCGGTCTTCAGCATTGTCGCCAACGAAGCGTCTCCTTCCGGTTGCTCCGCCTACACCTATCAACAGTACTCGACACAACCATACGTCCGCGGTCCGTGGTTCCAATTCAGCGAGCAACTCATCGACAATTATGGGGAGAATGGTGGCTTCCATCCGGCATTTCCATTCCTCACCGGCCACGGTGGCGCAAATCAAGTAATCCTCTTCGGTTACCTCGGCCTCCGCCTCGTGCCAGACTGGGTTTTACATATCGACCCCTCTCTCCCGCCACAAATCCCTAACATCCGCTACAGAACCTTTTACTGGCAAGGCTGGCCCATCACTTCCTATTCAAACCAAACCCACACCACCCTCTCCCGCTCCAGCACCATCCCAATAGCCGCTGGCGCAGTTTCCAACTCCACTTTTACACACTCTCCCATTCCCGTTGCCGTCGGCTCCATCAATGGCGCTCAAACGCACTACTCTCTCCCACCAAACGGCACCCTAACTGTCCCCAACCGTCAATATGGTAACAATGCATCCATTCCCAACAACCTCTGTCAATGCAAGCCTGCCTTCTCCGACGCAGAGATAGTCCCTGGGCAATTCGCCATCTCCGCTGTCGACGGCGCCAGCTCAACAAAGTTTCAACCCGCATACGCGAATCAAACGGCTCAACTCACGGTTTCCCTCCCACTGGGTCACCGCGTCCTCGGCTTCCGGTTCGAGTGGGCTCAGGCACCGCCATACAATTACAGTATTTTCTTCCACAATGATTCATCAACGTCGACGGATTTTGGCATCGCAACAGCACAGACCATCATACAAGGTGCTAGAGTATCGATCTCTGACGCGTTCACGCTCCAGGATGTGGCAAAGATCGAACAACCTAAGCAAAACACTTCAAGTATTTGGTTTAATGGAACTAAATTGTACAGCGATGGACAATTGCAGGTCACAGATCTCTGGACTAGTAGATACGCCACTCTTGCTATTTGGGGCAGTCTTTACAATAGTTCCCTAACGCCAGAAACGATGTCAGGTGATGGAGCACAGGTAGCGGAGTGGAATGTGATCGTTGATAAGCTTTGATGGTGAGAGTCGCTAGAAACAGATCAAGCCAGTGTCATGGTGAGAGAGAAGACTAATAGGGCTGTTGTACGTCCGTAATTAGTTCGTACCTAATGAAACGAAGAATTATATTTCTCTTACAGATACGCTCTGTCCTTGGTTTCCAAGTCTGGATTCATGTGTGTGGATGTCGTACCCTGCTATACTAACACTGACCACACTGTCGATCAGAAGCAACGCGGTATTCAAAGGCTTTACCTATGCTGCACACTGGAACCAGACGTCCCAAATCGTGCATACTGTGCGTTACTGAGCTACTAACAAGGATATGTGAAAACAGGATAGAGGAGAAAGCCTGTAGGAGAAGAGTAAGGCGCTGTGTCCTAAACCGAGCCGTCAAAGGACTGCAATCAAGCAAGATGTATGTGACAGGCACGTGTGGTCCCTTGGTGCAGCTAAAGAAGGGTACATGCGAAGAGATGGTCGTAGAAAGGCACGTACTTTGCAATCTTGCAGAAGGGAAGCTATGTGTCTTCGCAAAGGATCTAGAAAAGTTGGACTTGCCTCTCCTTGCGCAATGTTTATATTGCGTGAATGACAGTGGCGTCCTGTATCAGAGACAGAATTCTCAGTTTGACTAGTGATCACAGTTCGTCGGCACCATGTACTTATCCATAGTGTAGACTTTAAAAATTACCGTTTCGAGATATTGAGGTCTATTGCTGGGCAAACGAAAATAAATCTGCAGACACCTTCGTTGATATTTAGACTCTTGCTTCATAAATCTTGAAGTCACAGTTTTATTCTAGATCTATTTCAGACGTGGCAGAATATTTGAACGAGAAACCCGAACGGTGGAATGCTTTGTCTTTGCCTCTCATACCTCTGCCTTTCCACCAAAGTCACTGCTCATCTTCGTGTTGTCGACGTGCGTATGCTCACTACTCGCGTCCGTCCTCGCCTTCTCCCAATCATCCGTGCTCTGCGTACGACCTGTTCCGCGATTCGTCATACTGACACGACTTCCCCTCCTGAACATTGCTGCGTCGACGCCGCTCGCCCGTCTGATATCCTCCTCCTCCTTTGTCGCGTACTTCGCTGGTCGTTTGCTGCTTGTTGCGTCCTTATCTCTGAAAACCAGCAACGGTGGGGAGTCGCGGTAATAGGCGTCCAGGTCTTCGAGCGTGCGGTCTGCAGTCTCGGGATAGAAGAAGTAGACGGTCGGGACGAAGGAGAGGTTGAAGACGACCCAGATAATGTAGAATTGCCAGCCAAGGGTTTGGATGCCGATCGGGGTTATTTCCACTACTATGAAGTTGCACATCCCTGAAAATTTGTTAGCGGCTGAAGGGTGGGGTGAAGGGAGAAATGCTCTTACAATTCGTAGCAGTGCCAATAGCAGCACCCTTGGTCCGCATGGCCAGCGAGTTGATCTCAGTCGGGTATAACCAAGGCACGCCCTGGAAACCGATACCAAAGAAGATGTAGTAAAGGAAGAAGAACGCAACAGAGGCGGCCGCAAGTTTTGTTTTGGCATCGGTGCCATACTGAGGTTGTGCGTTTAGACCGAGCAGGATGGTGATCATGAGGTAGCAGAAGAATTGGCCCGCTGCGGCATACATGAGCATTTTACGGCGACCCCAGCGTTCAACATTGGGGATGCCGATGAGAGAAAAGAGAAGGTAGGACACTGAGTTGCAGGCTGCGAGAAGGCGGGCAAGTTCGTTGGTAAGGCCGACGGATGTTATAAGTACCTGCGAGAGTAGTTAGAGACCGGTTATGGGAACGGAGAAGTTGAGCGTGCAACATTTTACTTACTGTAGGCAGATAATAGCTGGTGACGTTAATGCCCGCAAACTGCTGCATAAATTGCGTTCCAGCACCGAGGATGAGTCGACGCATAGTGCATGTACCACCTTTGTCGCCAGTCTTGCCTTTGAGGAGGTCGAGCCATCTTGGTGCATTTTCACGCTCATATTGTACAGTGTAAACGATTTCCTTGTGTTGGGTGAGGATGAATGGATCATTAGAGTCCTTGTCCTCGAGATCCGCTAGTATCTGGAAGGCCTCGTCTTCATACTCGTGGGCTATCAGCCATCGAGGCGATTCTGGGAGCCATGGGACTGTCATGTAGAGAATGATGATGAAGAAGAATTGGAAGGCGAGCGGAAATCGCCACGAAATCGGACCACCAGCGTATGAGAAGCCGTAGGTCATCCAATTGGAAAGACTGAAGCCGGCGATGTTCATGATCAATTCAATGACAACCAGTTTGCCTCGCCATTTGACTTGAGAGGTTTCTGTTTGCCATACTGGTGCAGTTGCTGTATTTAAACCATTCCCGATACCGGCAATGATACGGCCGGCGATCATCTGGCCAACTGAGAAAGAACTGATTTGGAGGATGGCACCCACGCCCATGACCGTGGTTCCGAGGAGAACAGTCTTCTTTCGACCAAGAATCTCACCAATCCAACATGCTGCGACTGCGCCAACAAAACAGCCAATATCGTAAATGGCAGTGACTGTACCGACGAGGCTGGTATTCGCCTCACCTTCGAGGTTGTGAACTTTGAGGAAGTCCGGCGTAACAATCACACCTCCGAAGACACCCTGATCGTAGCCAAAGAGAGTCATATCAGTCGCACAAGCGACCGTGATCCAGAAGGTGAGCCATCCTCCCTTCAGGCCGAAGTAAGGCTTCTTAGGCCCAAGTTTGCTCAGAAAGCCCATTTTGTTGCTCCTGAATGGTCTGTATTCGTACAGGAAGGTCTTGTATGGTCATCTAGCAAAGACCAGATAGTTTTACAGGAGCTTCGTTCCGGTGTTAAGTAGTGACCACGTCTTGCGGAGAGCATGTCCCTCTCACGCATTATACGCTCCATCCCGTCTTCCTCTTCAAAAAGCACGCGACGTCACCTAGGAGAAACTGCTCTCATCCATTCCTACTTCAGGCTAGTGTCGGTTGCAACCAAAAGAAAGATCGCCGTATGGAGGAGTGATCAGTGGCTATCAATTAGCGGGGTGATCGATTTCCTCCGGATTCCGCTGATATGATCGGTGGAGGTTAAAAAGTTTTGGGCGAGGCAGAGATCAGTCGTAACCCAATCGAACAGACCTGGTGGAGAAAGAAGCTTTGTGTAGCGAAATATCGACCAATCCTAGCTTCACGGCACGGCGCCACCTCTTCGTGTAAAGCTTTTAATCAGCCATTGACCTCATCTTCAAGGTAAAGCAAAGTTTCAAGTTTTTGTGTGCTCATTGGCTGCGCTCTACTAGATACATAGATGTTGAAAAGCACTGAAAGTGGCATGTTTGCCTTTGACCATGTTTTCGCGTAGTGGCCAACTCAGGAAACGTGGTCTAGCAAGCATTGCGAAACTGATCTTGCCATTATACCGGTGAGGCTCAGAATTATATCGGGAGTACTCCCGAATGTAGATACCAAATAAAGGACGCGCCGCAATAAGTATTTAAATCCTCTGAAATCAGCTTTTAGGAGTTATGTTTGCGAGAAATCAATCACTGCCGGTCAGTCTTCCTGTGATCTTGCGATCCCAATCGGGCCATTTACCATGTAAAGTCGCCATCGGCAATTAAAGAACTTGAGAATCCCGCTTACGCGGCATTTACCGACAAGCGTGAAATAACCTACAAAGATCTTAATCTCGTTTCAGATGCTAATAAATCTTTTGCGTTTCCAGATACTCTGTGCCAATGAACTGGTCTTCTGTGCAGTGTAGACACTCTTGACGGATCTTCCAATGTACTAACATATGTCTAGTGCTTTATCAATCTCCCCTTTGAAAGAGGCTCCGGCTAATGAGAACCTCTTCACTGACCGCCATGCAGAGTTCAAAAGCATTCAATAACAACTGTACTGCTTGAAAACTTCGTTGGCAACTACGGAGAACACGGTATACTTTCATTTTCTAAGCACGAGAAGGTGGAACAGGGTTTCTAGCTGCTATTAAAGCCTTCTGCGACAAACCAACCTGCATGATGCCAGTCACCATGCTGCTGAGACCAAATATCCATGTAAACACAAAGACAAAAAGGGCCGTCCAGAATGCTGCCCACTGAAAGCGATCTCTTCGATCAAACCACCACTGTTTGATGCTGCTGGGCTGCGATCTGTTGTACGATTCGGCGATTTCTCGAAGCCGTGGCGCATAATACACGTATTTGCTCAGATCGTACCAATCATCTTCTTCCACACGACCTCGTATCGCACTTTCGAGATCCATCCTGCCCCAGTGAGCTTTTCGATGCATACGACGACGATATTTAGACGGGTAGTAGAGCAGCTCAATGGTGCGCAGAGTCTCTTCTACGAAGTCAGCTGGGAAGGGAAGACTAATGATGTTAGCACAAGCATGGAAACCAAGTCAATTGAATCAAGCTTACGTGGTGTTGCCTGAAGTAGGACTAAGAGCTGATGTGTGACAAAATACCTGGATGCGGTATCCATCTATCAGTCTGAGGTGGTAACATAACTGGTCTGTTGGCTCAATCCTCATTCCACTCTTCCGAGTCAGGTTTTTCTCACAGAATGATCGCGGCAAGAACTTCATCTCTGATGTGGCTGGTTGAGCTATTGTCATATTCTTTTGAGGCAAGCCCAACTTGATCGCTGCATCCACAGCAACTGTCTTGTCCTTCAGGTCGGGCTCCACAAACAACCACAACTGAAGGACGAATTTGAGTAAGTCTATGGCTGTTCCAACTGGAAATCCACGGGCTGTGATCTTCTGCTCGATTGTAGCTAAATCATCAGTTTGATTGTCCCTTACCAATTTCACAAGTTCAACAATTTGCGACTCCGTCCAAGCGTGCAAACCTCTATGAGCAAAGTCATCCCGAAGCTGATAAAAGTGTCTTAGGTATGGCCATTGTTGATAACGTCTCTCAAGCTTGATCTTCCAAATGTTGTCTATCAGTTGCTTCTCCTGTTCGATTTTGCTCCCAGTCATCTTATCGCTAAACATAAAGTGAATCTCGGCCTTTTTGTCCAGACAAGGACCACAAAGGTTTTACAACCAGCGCGAGAGCCAGGCGCTAGGTCTATGCAGAAGGTTTAGGCTGGTGCGTGGCTCAACGCCACCAAAAGCGAGGCTGAATCCGCGTGGTCTAAGCCTCACCCATGGTTCTGCCCTACCTAAATCTCTTGAGCAAATACTTCTCAGATGGTCGCAACCTTCCTATCTGGAATCATTAGATACCTGCTATTTTATGTCGTCGTTGATATGATGGCATTATGTCGAGGAACATGACAACGGTATGGGTCGCTTTCGCTTCCCATGGCACAAAAGTGTCTTAGTCGATACATTTTGGGACCGTCTTTCGGGCAATGTCTATGGACTGCACCTGTGCCCTTGCACCTGCACCCATCACGTGATGAAATTGTAGCCGACATCGCATTTCTTCATACCACCAAATTTTGGTGAGGCGAAGAAATCCGCAATCTTTCTGGGTTGCCTTTGCAGCAATTAATGCGATAATCAATATTTGAAGCCGAAAGTTGACGCGGCTTGCGTGTATATAGCAAATATCGTGGTGTCAGTGGTTCTGGTAGCTGCCCTTCACCGCTTTTCCAGGCCCAGCTCTTGTTCACCGCCTCTTAAATTGTTGACCTGGCTATCTTGCTTTTCTAGGTATTGCCTCATCTTATATCGCTCGTAAAATCGCAGGACTCGGTAAGATCAATATCGCTATCGCTATAGCATCGCCCAACGTAAGTTTTCGACTCCGCCTCAAGCGGTCAGCCCTTTTCGCTACGTAGTCTGAGAAATATCGTCAGCAATGGCTCATAAAGTGTCTACAGCTCGGGGAAGTAAAATATACTAAGCCAGCTAATAGGGAAGTGTTTAAGGACCCCGATAACTGCTTCCAACGACTCTAGGATTAGGGCTTCTCTGTTAGTTATTTCTTCGTTAAAGGTCGTTATTATAGTAAAGCTAGTACGCCAAGTTGTAAATACTAGTACTACTATTATAGCGAAGGCCTAAATAATAAGTATAAGCTGACTTCGAAGGTTGTATAGAAGGATAAGGATAGTTAAATTCTACTTAGTTATTAACGTAATCGTTTAATAAGGAAGGCTGATTATACAATAACTTACTATATATCTTTTCGTATACCTTTCGAAAGGAAAGGTACTAATTAAGCTTAGCGAGGATAATAAAAGATATCTAAGTATACTAAGGCCTATCCTACTACTAAGCCGCTCGATATTTTTATATCGTTTAATAAGTATCGTAGAACGCTTTCTAAATACGCTAATCTAGCTACTAACGCTCGTAAATTTAGAGAAGGTGGATTAATTTATTATTAGGCTCGTTTAATACTCGCGACGATTAAAAATCTACTTAATCTTAATCGAAAGGAATACTATAATATTATTAATCGGTCCCCTAAATATACGATTTATAAACTAACTACTTAAGTACTAATTCGCCTTCTCGATAATACTAAATAGAGATATCGCCTATAAACGCTTAATACTAAGGATACCGACGAATAAAAGCTAGTCTAAATTATCTTCTAAGACAACGAGATACTATAATATATTTAGCGGTTTACGTCCGATTCGCTACTATATATTAACGCTATCTTTTAAACTAATTAGTATAGATTACTACTTATAATTATAATTAAGGTAACGAATACTAATAGTACGATACCTATCGCCTTTTCCTAGTATTTAAAGGAGAACTCTCAATTATATATATTCTTTACGGAAGAGCTAAGAGGTAATATTTATATAGAAATACCTAATCTAGCTGTTATCCTAGCTAACTAGAGCGTCGGCTTAACTAGCGCCTTCTCTATTTAATATTTCCCTTCTTTAGAGCTTTAATATTGTAGCTAGTACGCTGTAAGCGCGATAATAAAGTATTTTAAGTTAAGTAAGTATACGAAAAGTGAGCGGTAAGGTTTTAAAGACTCTATAAGCTAGGTAGTACCTAGGCTTAAAGTACTCTATTAATAGTATATAACGTTAAATACTAAGCGAGATCTGGAGAGTAGGAGGTAGGAGTTAATAGATCGCTTACTAGTCGACGATAGGCGTTATATTATTAAATATTAATAGCTAAAAGAGAAGAAGGTCATCTAATACTATACTAAATTTAATACTAATCTCGGCTACTACTCTATACAGCGAATTAAGTTCTTTAATCGTACACTTCACAAGGTATTAAATTATTAGATATCGCTCGAATAGGCTACTAACGCGATTATTAACTATACTAAGGTTATAATTATAGCGTTTAAGAAAGATATTACTAAAGAGCGTACTAAAAGAGTAGTCGTAATTAATAAATAGATCTTCGTTTATCTTAATTGTATAATAACTTAGTACGCTATTGAATTAGTTAATAGTTAATAGACTCGCCTCGGGGATATTCTTCTTAATTATATATACTAATTTCGTAAATAGTATCGACTTCCTTATATTTATAATCTATAGGCAGCGTACTATTAAAATAGAGCTATTAAACGATCACTAATCTATCCGTACTGGTGGATTAATGGTTATATCCCGTCTAAGAAAGGTTAGAAGCCTATAGAGTATATAGATATCGAAATACCGCTATAAACTAGCCTATAGAAGATCAGTACGTAGGCGTAATTCTATATACTAATAAGCGTATACGAACAGCTACTAAGCGACCTACGGTTTAAGTTTAAAAGTAAGATCGCGGTTAAACTTAGCGCCCTTTTAGAGTACGATCAATAGCAGCTTAGGCTTACGGCTCGCCCTATCGCCCTTCCTAATAATATATAGCGCTTTCAAAAGAAGATCGAGATAGCGTATAGATAAGAAAAGCTTCAGGCTTAGCGATAATAAAGATAGATAAGGTAGGAGATCTACGATTAAGCGATATTAAAGGCTAGAGATCACGATAATAACGATAAGATATTAATTTAAGGTAAGCTATCCTAGGGTAGTACGATTACTGTACGCCCTTCTATACCATTTCCTACCCTACCTATCCGCAGTGCCAGTTTAATACTTTCTTTACCACCAGAGCCTTCCTTTATAGGCCCTCTACTATTAACAGTACTACTAGCGATTAAAGAAGGGCGTATAGTATATAAGAGAAAGGGTATAGGCTATTATAATACCTTACTAACGGGCGATAGCTAAGAGATTAAGCGTACACGATAATAGCTATTAAAATATTTAAAAATAAGGGCGCAATCGTAGGATTCGAAGTCGTAGTTTAAACCCAAGTACTTAGTAATACTTAGCTAAAAAAAAAAAAAAGGAGTGAAGGTTATCTCTCATAGATATACTAGAGCCTCTTAAACCGAGGCCGCAGTCCCTTTCGCTCTTATTCTTTGGGGGGGTCAGGTCCCTAAGAATAAGAGCTATTCGGTATGCAGTCTCTAGTTAAGAGGCAGTACTACGACAGCGCGAGGACCTTGTTGACCAGGCAAGGACATAACGTGCTGTCGAGCGCATAAACCACTTAGCTACGACGACCTAGGGTCGATATATTGGTTGCTGGATTGTGCGCATTTAGTATCAATATTTCGGTCATATATATATATAGGTTGTGAACCCTTCACTTCCTACAGTCCATGATCTTAGGCTGTTGCAGTACAAATTACTATAAGAGATGACCATTATTCTGGGCCACTGGATATCACGTGACTCAGAAATGAGTAATAGCCCAAGGGCGGCCCGTAGCCAATACCGATTATTAGATAGAAATCATGAGAGACTGCACATTTCCATGGCCCATACAATTTTGGTGGTATGAAGAAATGCGATGTCGGCTACAATTTCATCACGTGATGGGTGCAGGTGCAAGGGCACAGGTGCAGTCCATAGACATTGCCGTCTTTCGGACGATGAGCGCCAGACTTGCTTCAACCTCGACTACTCTTGTCCATACGTCAAAGGGTCACCACAAACAAGGTGGGCCGTGACAGGTCAATTGTATTCCATCTACACCAGTAAATACGTACCTCTACTTCGGGATATCTTTATAGCGAAGCACAAGAAGTTGGCTGGAAAAGGTACTTCTTGTTCATTTAGCACACCATTCGACATTTACCTCGTGGGGAAGGACACTAACGAACCCTGGAAAAGTGCACGGCCATACATCTTGTGCATGGGCTCTGAAAAAAGATCTCACTTGCTCCTACGTGCCTTTCAGAAAAGTCCGGAAGTAAGAAGTCTTAATCGGACTCACGGCATTAGGATGGACGTATGTATAGGAGAAGGTGGCAAATACAGCTCAGAAGAAGACACAGGCTCAGAATCTCTGGGGTCGGACGGCACACCTATGTTCGATTTACCAATATTCACCTTGCCGCTATCACCAAGGTCTAAGCACGGGGAGCAACCACGTCAAGCTGTCCTCGGATGCGGTGTGGTCGTTGAACACCCCTCTCTAGGACCAAAACCTATGGTGTTCGGACTAATACCTCTACATTGCCTCTTTCGAGATCCCGTTCGCAAAAAACGACTGTTTGTACGCGTACGGAACCGTGTACGGTCACACCCCACAGAAAGAATACTCCGAGCAGTTGAGTCAATTGATTGGCAGATCTCTTTCGACACATCAGAAACCGAGCACTGCGAAGGCAAGACTATACTGGACAATAGAGCTCAACCCGAGAGATCACACCCCACAGTGAAGGAAATTGGGAGGGTCATAACAAAAGGAAGTAGTCGAATACAGTCGACAACGATCAATGCCGAACAGGATTGGGCTTTGGTCGATTTGTCGCCAGATCTGACGGCAGACATAGCGGATGGCTCGGAACGCTCGAGCTTCGAAACAGCTCCGAAACAATCACTCAATTCAGGTGAATACGAGCTCGTTCATGGAGGGCGCCGGCGAATGATTACGAGAGCACCGACTCGAAGTACATTCGCGAGCTTTCCAGGTTCAAGCAAGCCCACCGAGGTCTGGGCTGTCCAAGTCAAGACTGGTAAGTACTCTGAACCAGTTTAGATGACGCACACTAGCTGACTCCTGTGGTAGAACAAGGATCTTCCGGCTCTTGGGTGATCGATCGCAGTGATGGCAAAATTGTCGGCATGATTGTCGGCACATCTGCTAATGCCACTGAAACTTATGTAGTTCCTGCGAAGGACATAATGGCTAGCCTGAGATCAACACTACCACCAACCGCGCAGGTTCGACTAGATTTCGACCTCCCTGCGCGGATCTACCAAACTTTACAGCCCCAGTCCAAACAAAAACTGGCGAAGCGGATCACGATCACGGAATCTGTCCCTTCACAGACACACGCGTCGATGGAGACATGTCCTGTTGTTCATCAGGTGGATAATCCGAGCAGACCTCAATCTGTCATTTCAAGTTCTAACACGAATAATGATCGGGAACTCGACCCATCTGCATCAACAGGTCAGATCGGCTTGTTTCCTAAACATGTTCCGTTGCGGCTTGAGCTTAATCTACAGGACGATCCGACAAGCTGCATAATTATAGAAAAGGATAAATTCTGCTTGTATGATCATTCAGCAGTCGAGAGTCTGGTCAATAAAATGAAGAAAACACCCTCTTGGAAAGCAGAGGAAAGTTCAGAAAACACCCTCTTGGAAAGCAGAGGAAAGTTCAGAAAACACAGAACACAGGTATAGAACCTATCTGCAGTCCAGTATGGTTTCCATAAAAGGTCGCGATCATTCGAAGAATATCAAGTTCGGCAATGTTGAGGACGCAGGTCTTGCACATGCCGTTGAGAAAATGATTTGCGCTTTCATCCATCAGTACCCTTTTGAACCATTCATGGTCCAGGCGCAGGCAACGTTTGGTCGGTTTCGCATCGAACCTGAGCCAGGTGAAAGCTTCGCTTCATTGATCAGCTTAGCGATTTTGGCGAAGATGAAGAAGAACATCTACGGCCAGCAATTCATATCTCAAGCTGATCTGAAACAGTTTTTGGCTCGCGACATCATTGCCAAAATTCTGGAAGACAGCGATCAACTGGAGGCTAGTACAACAAGCCTCTCAGAGCAGGCCAGATTTCAAGCTAGTAAGCTTCTATTACTTTGTATCTTTGTTGGTGGTAGCGTTTCATTCTTCACGCATTTGGTGGACTATCATCACTACACGGATGACAATTTACCTCTTGACATCGACGCTCATACGTGTGCTCTAGACAAGCCATATGGCTACGGTTGCATCACTAGAGTACATGAATTCAGAAACATCTATCTTGTCTTTGCGGCTCGAAAGATTCTAGCGGCGTCGGATGTGTTCCTACTTTCCGATGAAGAAGTGCTGCCGGTGCAGTTTGCACAGGGGTCCGAGGACGTCCTATCTCGATACAGCAGCCCCACCTTTGGTTCAGGTGCTTATAGTGCTGTCTATGCTGGTACCGATGGTGATGCCTATGATGTCAAAATTGATCCAGAATATTGTCACTTCGACGCTGGCCAAGTAAGTACTTGCAGGTAGGTAGATGACAAGCGCTAATACTCCCCACAGGACTCGATCGAAAATCATTTCACCCTGAAGACCTTCAAGGTCATACACCTTCTCGATCATGAATTAAGGGAGGAAGCTGCAATATTGCAAAAATTATCCCGAAAACCTCATGATCTAATCGTTCAGCCCATCACAAGCTGGTACCGATACGGCCAGCTCAATATGCTATTTCCACTGGCTAAGACGAATCTGCGTCGGTTCATGGGTGGTACACCACCGCCGATTTTTGAGAAATCTACTATTTCGTGGATTCTCAAGCAGTTCCTTGGACTCGCTAGTGCTGTAGAGCATATTCACCAGATGAGTAGCATCGATTTACAGGACCACTCTTTAAGCAGCCCAGTGACTCTGCTCAGGTATCATGGTAACATCGTGCCAGAAAATATTCTCCTTTTCGATAGTGGCGATCAAAGAAGCCCTATTTTGAAACTAGGCAACTTTGCCTGTATGCAACTTGCAAAATACTCTAATAATCGTAGACATAACACTTCGAAGCCTAGGGACATAGTCCAAGATTTCAGGACCGAGACGTTGGCTTCAGAAATGCGCTTTAGGTCTGTCGACATCCGGGCGCTCGGGTGTGTGTTCTCGGAGATGCTATTGTGGATGTTTAACCAGAAACAGCCTGGTTTGTTCCCACTCCCTGATGCGTTGCTGTCTCGAGGCACGGGACGATTTGACGAAGCACATTACCGGGACAGAATCTTACACTACCGTGTGCTATGTAGGTTGGACACCATACGAAACTTATCGATTGCGCAAGACTCGACGGAAGGCAAAACACTGGTGGCACTGATACGAATCATTGAAACAATTTTCGACGATGTATATAAGAGCCCAGACGCCTCCAAATTAACATCTCAACTGGAAACGCTCTACAAGAACCCGAGTTTAGAGGATGATCCTACCAGCTTAGATGTAAACCTCAAGAAAGGTTCGATCGTTCAATCGCAGTCACCAACCGACTCAAAAGCGGCATTTGGGAAGAAGGCGGCAGATTCTGACGTGCCACTGAGCAAGACCCAAGGATTTTATCCAAGACATCATCGTCTTTCACGTGCATAGATCCATGAGTCTGTCAAAAGCAGAATCACGACAGCAAGTCGAAGCACGAACGGTCAGGTTAGCCTGACATCGGGTCTGCCACTGACCTGGAGACGCGTTGCCTCGACCACGAATACACAAAAATCAATAGAAGCGACCACGACAAGGAACCATCCAAGGATTTTCCGACGCTGTAGAGGAGTTTACAAGCTTCAAACATCAAAAGGAGGCAACCGTCCGATCACACTTGAAGCTCTGATTTCATGTCTATACACGGGCTGGTGTACGGTAAACCGAGGACGGACTCCTCAACTGAGCCTTTGTTGTACTCTGTTCAAGAGATGGATTGTATAGCACGTTGGCCCAGTTGTAAAGTGAAGTGCTATTCAGAGGGCTCTACCGACCAGATAACAGACCAAACAACAACATCCTCCTTCCCACCCAGCATGCTACGTCTTCGTGTTAGCACAGACTAAAGCACACTGCTATCAGAACACACTTCCGTGCGATTCATCAAGTCAAAGCGCTCGCTGGCAGCGGAAACGTGGATTGGACGGGCAGTTGGATATTCCATGCTAGCCTTGGCACGACTATGTAAACCCGACAAACATGGTGGTGGAGCAGCTAACATTTGATCAATTTCCTCTACGTCAAAGAAGGTGTCATAGCTCGCTAGACTTCAGAACGGAAACTTTAGCCACCTTTCATGAGCTTTCATTCATGCAGGGCATTGCTATGTCCTTGTTACAGTTGAGCAGAAAATGCAGTCCTTCAATGCAAGGCAGCACAATCATCTCCAACACCAATCTATCTCAGGAACTGTTATTCCGGTATGCAAGGTAATCGCTCAAGTTGCTGATACGTAAAATAAAACGCAAATTGCTCAAATTTTGTAGACTCGAAGAAATGTACCTTCTGTACCTGAACACTAGCACCACCTAGTGTATCACCGCTTCGGGTATAGATTACACCAAATGCTCGTCGGTCACTGTTTCAATCAGAATGACTCGCTTGCTACTAAATGACATGCACCACCCCCTCTCTAACCCTCCGCTGCTCCGCCCTCCTCATCCGGAAATGCATAACAAAAAGGGGTATCACAGCTTGAATGCCAAACCATAGCATCCAGCTCAAAATCACAAAAATCTTAGATACGTGAATCTGGTCCCATTCACCACTTTTGAATGTCGTGTACAAAGTCTCAGCCCATAGCCCGTTTCGTGTATTTTGCTCGGAAATGCGGGGTCTGCTTGATGCGTCGTAGAAAATGAGATCGAGGAAGTCTCGTCGGAGCTCTGGCGTGGATAGAGTGATGCCAAGAACGAGGGCGAAGAGAGCGCCGACGGCAATGAGTCATAAAACTATACATGATTGGGTCCTGAATCAAAAAATCTGAGTGTTAGTTCTAAGTTCTGTGTTCTGTGCTAGAATTATTGCTGCTGCTGTGACTGATCGGAAGGAAAAGCTTGGGGAGAATTGGCTGTCGCAGGTTGAGCATCTGCAGTTTCTGCTGCTTCTGGGGTCTCTGGCTCGGCTGTGGAAACGGTCGAGTCGTCGTCGTCTTGCTGAGATGCTTCATCTTCGTCCACTTCCAGTTCCAGAGGCCTAGCCAAGCGCATGACACGAATGCGAGCGCTTTAAAAAACCACAGTCAGGCCTGTTGACCCTCAAAAAGAACACGAAACAAATTTTCAAAGAACAGAAAAGTGGACTTACCATCGAGCTTCTTCCAGGACCCGGATCCATCTCGCCGTCATCTTCAGTCGTTCTCGAACGCTTGTTGTGGGAAGTAACAAATACTTCTCATCCTCAGCTATCGGCAGGATGCTCGCAAACCAGTAGGGGAAGATTGCTGGGTCAGTCGGTGGCTGCCCGTAAGCTGTTAGCATGCTGTCGTGAAGCCATCGTTCCGATCTGGTCCGTGCTCGTGCAACGAAGTCGAGATTGTATTGCAGTAGTGCTTGTGTTGACATATGACTGATACGCGCTTCATGGTTGTCCCCCACAGGCACCGGTCCTCTGGTCTCGAGAGCCTCAGCTGCTTCCTCCTCGGCTAAGGGCATGTCATCGATACGCTGTATGCGGCCAATGATATAACCATCGAGCATCGAACTCTCCAACGCTCGAAATCTGTACAGACCGTGCGTTTCGAGAATACTGCGGCCGTCGGGAAGGACCTCGATACGAGAAATGTGAAGGACTGTACCGTACTGCATGAAAACACTTCGGCCCAAGCTACCTTGCGGAACACCTCGGGCATTGTACATTATGATGCCAAATTTTCGGGAACCGCTTTCAAGCACTCTTCGGATCATGAGGCGATATCTAGGCTCGAATATGTGCAGAAAAGTCGGCATGGCAGGATAGGCAAGTGTACAGGGAAATAACGGCATCCAGCCATCCTCATGTAAAGTCTCCTCCTGTTCGACAGCGACAATTCGAGCAGCTAGCTCATCGGTAAGCAAGCCTTCGATGGCATGTGACATTCTCTTGTTCGATGGTTCTGTTGTCGCCCCAGGACGCATGGGTAAAGGACGCCGACAAGCCGGACACAAGGTTGAATGATCGAGGACCCTCGCAACGCATTTGCGACAGAAGGTATGGCCACATGCTGTAGTCAGTGGGTCGACCATCAACCCATAGCAAACTTGGCATTCACATTCGCCGCGAATGATTTCCCTCAGATCACCAGCAAGGGCCACATCCAACGACTTGATGGTCTCCTCGAGGTCCGGGTCGAGCGGTGTGAAGGACAGTTCAGAAGAGTAGTCCAGTTCACCCATGTCGGCCATGGTAAAAGCTGACACGATCCTGCTTCCGTGCAGGACACGTGACCTGGGCATGACGTCGATAGAAGTGTCGATCAGATTGCGCATGTTGAGTCTCTCATCCAGTCTCAGTGGAATGTTTGCTGAATTGGACGCACTGTGAGCCATTTGCACTTTGACAACTTCGACCATCTTGTTTAGTGTAACATCAATGCTACAGTCTGCTGTCGAGTGTTCCATGCCGCAGTCTTTGAAGGGGCACTCAAAGCCCTGAGCTCGTCCAGCATTCTGAGGATAGGTAATGTTGGCGCGATGGTGAGGTAAGGGCATGCACGGCTTGCATATTGAATTGCCACAAGGTAAAATTGTCGGTTCCCGAATGGGGTAAGAACACTGAGCGCATTGAAACAGTCGAACAACGGCTCTCGCATCCTCATGCGGCCTCAAGCTGACGTGGTCAGGTCTCGCCTGCTGTAGTGGTCCATCCCCGCTCATGTATGCGACGGTGAGGCTCCACTGATTCTTTATAGTGTTTTCCACCTTTTGCTACTCCTAGTGAAGGAGAATTCTAGTCTGAGGCTGCCGACAATGGCGAGTTCATATCCCAGACTAATCGACCGTTTGGTATTCCGATCTACCAGCTGTCGAATGCTGGTCCCCGTACTTCGAAAGGGACAGGCGGGTGGACGGGCTTCTGAGTAGAGATTGCAAGGTGGTCGAGGGTCAATGTTAGTAATAAAACAATGCCATCTTCAAAAAACTGGCAACTTGCACGGCAAGATGGTCGTGGACAGAAAGACTTCAGGCGATTTGTCGGCGTTGGGAGGCTTCTAGAATTTCCTTCTCTACAACGTGATCAATATGGGTTGTGTTTTTGAGCACAACAGCATATGAAAGTCAGTAAATCTTAGATCGACGACGTTAACACTTGAAGACCCTGGGAATTCGGATGGTCTTAGCTCCCGTACTGGATCGGTAATCGACAAGACGGGGAAAACGCAGGACGGATGAAGAAATGGTATTGGGTGTCGCAATGCAGAGGGCCGACGAGGTTCAGACTCGGTAGCATTGAGCACGAGGATGCAAGACCCGGCTGCATGTGGAGGGTCGTCATTGGTCAGTGATACGTTGGGAGGCAAGCAAAAGTTGCAAATGTGCGTGTTGCCCCGATTCGCTTGAGAAGGATGAAAGACGAGGATCTAGATCAGAGGCAGCGATCGAGAGTGCAGCGTAGGCGAGAGGTGAAAAAGCGTGCAATTGCAGTTGCCAATGTTGACCCTTTGGCTCTAGCGCCTTCCATTTCTTGGGTTCCTTGACCACCGGTCCCCGCCTATGATCGTTGTCTGGGCCATCCACCACCACCTTAACTTCTGTGGATGCCTGTTGCACTTTGGTCCGCGTCATAGACCTTTATGTTGCTCACTATTCTAGCAATGATAGCCGCGTCTCTAAATCAACGGCACTGGTTGAAGCCGGGCAAACACACATTACCGACACCAGATGTGCTGTACCTTACAGGCGCCTTCGGTACTGAGGCCTCAAACCTTCAGGCATATCCAACCACCTGGGATATAGAAGAAAAGGTCAGTGTTGCATACTTTGCACGTCGGGGTCCACGATGTAACGATCTGTATTGTCTAATCAACCTCGCCCGGCGTTTGTGCGCTTGAAGAGTGATCAAGCTCAATCTAGGTCCAGTAGCAATACATCGATATGTTGATTTCAGCCTCGCCCTGACGCCATCGTTAAGTTTGTCCCAAGGCCTACACCAATTGGCTCCGAGCTATCTTTTCCTGCTGCAAACACCACTCCCATATGAAATCCAGATACTCCTAACGCGCCCAGTGGGTACCATCCATCATAACACCCAGTCGACCAGTAGCAGTAAAGACGCGAGCCTCCGTACGTACATTCATACCCCATATCATAAACGCATCCTAGACTTTCGGCCCAGGCGAACTCCGGTTCAGGATTTTGCCGGCCATACTAAGACTAGATGACCGATCGTGGAGTGCAGACCATCAAACCGCTAGTCAACAATTTTCCCAAGTGACAGTTCCTTGTTGAACGGCCGTATCAACTTCGGTTCTGAATGCGCCTTGCTTCAACCTTCGTCGGAGCCACTCTCCGCTTCGGTATCTTCCTCAAGCACAATCTGCCTCATCACGTTCTTGTCAAACAAATCTAGAACAAATTGACGTGCCTGAAGTCGATAGTGGTGAGACTCAAGAATAAACAACGTCTTTCGAAAGAGCTTGACACTTGCAAACGCTGAAGCATGCTTGGCCTTCAGCACCTGCAGATCTGTCGCGACCTTTTTATACATAACCGAGTTTCCCATATCCACAATCTTCTCAAGGACTCGTGCGTGGATAGGATCCGGATCTGTTGTCGCGGCTTTGTATTTTTCCATCCGCTGTTCGTCTGGTTGTTTCTCCTTGGGCAGTCGCCGAGACGGGCCGAGGCAGAGTCGATTCAAGTCTCGCGGCACGCACAAGCCCAGCGACTTGCCACCAGCATCGGTTGTGATATCCCAATTGCATTCTGTGAGCATGGTGAAGCCATGGCTGGTTCTAGAGATGAGACCAAGCGCGAAGCATGCGGTGCCTCTGACGGACATCACTTCCGCTCCTTCCGCGATCCACACGATGGATCGTACAATGTCGCTTTCTTCCAAGAATGGGGACCCAAGTTCCATCGAGCCGATGTTGCCCACAGCCCAGAGACAGCCTTTAACTTTAGTCAGCGACTCCACATCCTCGTCGTCGAGCCGAAAGTCTCGTATGGTTGACGCGAACTCGTAAAAATGACCAGATTGTAGCAAGAGCTTGCAACCTTCCTCTGTCCGCGCAAGTTCGCGGTAGAAATGAGGAGGCAAGAGACCGCTATCATTGTAATCGTCTGGGTCCTCTCCATACGTATTCCGGGACATTAATCCAGGATCCAGATAGGCTCTCGCAAGCGACGCTTCAACCTGTGCAACATATGAATCGTTCCGTCCAAGAAACCAGTCATCCATTTCCTGATGTATGTAGTCAAGCCCGCTAAGATATCGATAACCTGTCGAAATGGACAGGAATCTCAGAAGAAGAGGTGCTCCAATCTCGCCGAGATGGTCGAGCATAGGTCGACATTTGACGACGAACTCCAAATGACTGGGTTGATCACACGCCTCTTCAAGGATTTTGACAGCTATCTCGCACACCTCCACATCGGGATCATATAGCTGTGTCAACACAAGTCTAAGAGCCCACTGGGAACTGTTTGGATCCTGAAGACCTGCCGAGTATCGCATTCTACCGACAGCATATTTTCGAAGCAGCTTCGTCGAGAACAATCGAATGTCCTTTTGTGCTGATGTAAGCGCTTGAGACAGCAGCACTCGTAGATGAGTGTCCAGAGAAAAGTCCATAGGGCCAAGGAGAGCTTTCAGGAGGTCGTGCCGATTGTGGAGTTGTAGGATAGAGTAGAACATGTTCATAATATGCCACTTTTCCATGATTTGAATCCCTTCGAAGGACTCACTAAGGGCCCCTAGCATGGCAAAGTATCCTCCAGTAAGGTGGTCAATCATGTTGCGCTTGTCGAACAATGGCGAAGAAGATGTCAGCCCGCTGTATTTATCCAGTTGTGCTAGACACTCTGCAAGTTGTCTCATCAATTTGTTCTCCGATAGATATTGCACTCCAACTGGTGTCTGGCAAAGCGCACGCATTAAAGCACAGCCCGTACGGACATACCTTTGATTTGGTCTTGTGTTTCGAATGACCGAAAAGCGCCATTTGAATGGTTGATAGAATCTGACGAGTCGCGTCACAAATTTGGAACTCCTGAGTGTTTCCTCTAGATACTTTTGGTTGGTCAATGGGCCATCGACCAGATTGTTGATCATATTCCAATTCCATTTGGTGTAGTTCTTGTGATGTGGTACTCCAGTGTCCAAGACAGCTTGCTGAAACAACTTGGCATCCATTGTCGCAGTGAACTTCGCTTTTTCTAGTGCCTGAGCCCCGACAGCCATTTCATCCCCTTCAAAATGCTTGTGCGAGGAGATTGTTCCTGTACGATTGGCTGTCCTGTTGATACTCTCAATTTGGTAGACCATGCTAGTATTCGAAGCTATAAACTCCATTCCCGGAGCATCGAAAGGTGAAAGCAGGTCGCCAAGGACTTGAATGTCAGCACTCAGACTCTTGGGCAGAGAGTGATGCGCAAGTTTGAGCACTTCTGTAACTAGTAAGGTGCTTTTCCTTTTCATCGCTGAGTCCTCCTCGAACTTAATGAGGTCCATTAATGCTGGCACCAAGCCTACCTTAAGCAGAGTCGCGAGGATGATGGCTGTGAAATGAGCGGTGAGATCAAAGCGTCCCTCAGCACTCTCTTCTTCAAACGCACGCTTCATGTTTGGCTCTGCTGGACCGTTCACTCTACCATACGTAGTGAGTCTTCGCCCTGCCAAGAATGAGGACGACCAAGAAGGAGGTTTGATCCGAAGTATGTCGAACAAGAGCTCAAGAATTAGATCTCTCGTGATCGGGCTAGGATAGACCAGAGAGTCGATGAGAGACTTGAGCGGAGCTGCGCCATTGGCAGCCAATGGGAGAAAACCTGGCCACGTTTTCATCATAGCAGAAATGCCTTTGGCACAAGTTTTAAGTTTCTCTTCGTTGCCTGACAGGAGCAATGGATCGGTAAAGGGCGCGAACATGGCCTCAAATTCTCGGCCCGAACTAAGGTACTGCCTTTGCCGGGGATGGTCGAGGAGATGAAGGAATGCCGCCACTAGACCTTCAGGCGCTGGGAATGTGCCTTCTGCCAATGCATCCGTCAAGGTTGTCAACCCATTCGCAGAGATAAGCAGCTCGGGGTGCTTAGCCAAGAGTTCGGCCAGAGTCAGTAGACACATATTCTTGAGTGGGTCTTCTTGGTGTTCCGCTATAGCCACGAGACTTCTCACCACGCAACACGATATCTCATAGACACCATCTTTGACATCCAAGAAGGCTCTTACTAATTTCACGGCCTGCTCCCTTTCGAGAAGAGCTTTGCCCTTCCTCACCAGAGATAGAGTAACGAGTTCATCAGTGTGTAATTTTCGAATTGTTTTGACGGAAGAACGGTCGGTAATCGAGTGCCGAGTCAATCGATAACCTGCAGCCACTACATCTGTGCTGTCACTCAAAAGCATGAGTTGCACGCGACCACTAAACACCGACCACGCTATGTCGTACTTGAGAGTCGGGTTCTTTTTGAACAGATCAACTAGGCGGTTCGCACGATCAATGTAGTAATCTGGTTGCATTCCCTCAACTTCAAGCTGTTGCAAGGTCTCGGTGAAGATCACAGTCGGTGAACCATCGTCCGCATCATCTTCTACCTCTTCATCAATTCCCTCTGCCTCAATCATTGGTGACCTCATGGGACTGGACTTGAAATAACTTGACATGCGCTTGGCAGGCGGAGTGATAGGTGTTAGCGACCGCTGAATTTCCTGATCAAGTTCCTGCTGTAACTCAGCCAACTTCCGGTTGGATGTTCCCAGCTCCTGCTCGACCTTCTGCCTCTGATCTCGTGTTTGCCTTGGATTCTTGGTCATCAAAGCTTCTAGCATATTCTCGGTGCCGATCTTGATCTTCATCTCCCTGGCAATCTTCTCACGGACAAGAGCCTGCCTTTCCTCGCTAGCACCGGGTCTCTCTTCTTCTGACGATATACGCACAACCCGGAGCGGTGCGCTTGTAGAAAGCTCATTTTGAGGAGTATGACTGCGACTCGGCAATAATGACTTCATCTCTGGATTGAAACTGCCGGGCATGGGGAGGGCGGCTGGCGCCAGTTGGAAGCCCAACTTTGACCCATTTGCGCTACCACCAGAGAGAGACCTGTTGTTTCTTGTCGTCGGCCTCGTGAATGCATTGTTGAGGTCGTCGCTCTTTCTGTAGGTATGTTTGAAGCCCACTCTTTGTGTGGGCGTTGCCGAGTAAAACTGCTCCGACGATGCCATCTAGCCATGGAGGCTGCCAACTTCGATCAGGATGTCGATTACAGTAGACTCTTCAGTACTACACGAAGGATCCCAGTTCTCTTATTGTATTCTTGCAGATTGTGGTGTGCTCCTGTGAGAGCGTCGAGGGCGGACAGTACATTGATGGCTCATCGTTGAGCCTTCGAGGACCGGCTCTTTAGGGTAGTCTTGTATGAAAGGACCATGCATTTACAGATCAACAAGGACGAAAGATTGGATCGCAAACAGTGAGGTCGTTTGTTATCATGCCCCGACTCACGATCCTGTCACCGAGAGCGCACGAGCGATGCATGGCACGTCGCACGCTCTGATGAGGTTCAGCTGCGGGAACTGAGTAAGCTTAAATTTCCCCCACAGTTTGACCTCCAGGGGCGCTGCACCCCTGGAAGTAGTCTTATTTATGCCTCAGGCTCACTGCACGCCTGCTGTTGATAGGGTCAAAGGAGGCAGATTGGGAGTGCTCGACGTACCAAAGGTGCAGTCACTTTGATTCTGTATGGGTCCGCATAAGAACCCTGATACTGCAGCATTGATACTTGCCCTTCGCAACATCCTAGGGCGACTACGAGCACTTCTGCTTACTATTCAGGCATTGCTTCTATTGATATGACCAGGCTGAATTGCTTGGGTGAACAGCACGACCGACAGCTTCATCGCAGCAAAGCCGATGTACGAAAATGTCCAATGTCAAAGTCGCTCAGCATATCGATCGAAATAGGACTTCAATAAGTTTTCAATCTTTCAATCATCACACATAGTTCGATCTGTACATGATCAGCGTTCGGATCTGGCCAGGCACTCACATATGTCGATGAACGCTGCGATAAGATGCCTTTTGTCTTCTCTAGCGACGTGAAGCGGAAGCTCATTGCTCGAGACAAGAGTTCGCAAGCCCTTATCGGCGAGCTCCGATTGCCTCATCCCTCCACCACATTCGTTTCCTGGCCACTCCCTGCCCACCTCGCCGTTTGTCTAACGGCGGTTACCAATGCAAAACAAAGATCAAACGCTATCTCCCCGTGGTAGATCGATGCAATGCTCGGCTGGCTCAGCACCGTACGATTGGAGCTGCCCGTTGCTCATGCCACGAAAAGTCTCTCATTGATAAGACCAGTCTGAATGATAAATGCATAGCTCTTGCCCCTCGTAGAATCACGATCACTTGCCTCAAAGACTGACACGTCACTGCCTTACTGACCAAACTTATTAGCCAGGGGAGACACCTAGACAAGACTTCTTACCTCGACCAAAACCAGAACACCAAGACTTCACAAAGGTATCAAACGTGAAGCAAGCCCAACACCTTCACCATCTCACCACCCCTCACCGACGTAGACCATATACCTAATTCACAACACTAGATACCCCACCACCACCGCCATCATGCCCAAGGTCTCAGCTGCCCGTTATGGCAAAGACAATATCCGCCTCTACAAGGTCGACCGCGATGAAGCGACCAAAACCCACACAGTCTACGAAATGGTCGTCTGTGTCCTCCTGGAGGGCGAGATCGAAACCTCCTACACGGAAGCCGACAACAGTGTTGTCGTTGCCACTGACTCTATGAAACAAACAACTTACATCATGGCCAAACAGCACCCCGTCAACCCACCTGAGCTCTTCGGCGCCACCCTGGCCTCCCACTTCGTCGAAAAGTACAAACACATCCACACCGCCCACGTGAATATCATTCAGCACCGTTGGACCCGCATGGAAGTCGAGGGCAAACCCCACCCTCATAGCTTTTACCGCGATGGCGCTGAGAAACGCATTGTCCAAGCCGACGCAATCGAAGGCAAAGGCATTGAAATCCGCAGCGGCTTATCCGACCTGCTCGTCTTGAAATCCACAGGCTCACAATTCCACTCCTTTGTCCGCGACGAGTACACCCTCCTCCCCGAGGTGTATGACCGCATTCTCAGTACTTCCGTCGATGCCGGCTGGAAATGGGCCATATTCCCTGACCTCGCTGCGGTCGAGAAGGATGCCGCCAAGTTTAACGAAACGCATGCCAAAGCTCGAGAGATCACGTTCCGCTTGTTTGCGCTGGAGGAGAGTCCAAGTGTCCAGAACACGATGTATAAAATGTGTGAGGAGATCTTGGCGGCTCAACCGATGGTTAATGATGTAGATTATTCGTTGCCGAACAAGCATTATTTCGAGATTGACTTGAGTTGGCACAAGGGATTGAAGAATACCGGGAAGGATGCAGAGGTTTATGCACCTCAGTCAGACCCTAACGGTCTGATCAAGTGCACTGTTAGCCGATAGATGGTAGCTCTACTCTTTAAATGGAGGTAAAGTTTGTCCAAGGACGAAAGGGGTAGCTCTGTTTGCTAGAGCTCATCTATATCAACAGAATTTGTAAATGATATACAGTATTCACACAATGCTCCTTTGCTTCTCCTTTCAGGCTGGCCTGCAACTGCCGATTGACTCCCAACAACACATTGATTTGTCGTAGAAGGCTCAAAGAAAGATTGCTTCAAGCCGCTACATGGCCTAGCAGATCTTCAACGGCCTTGGCTTGTGTTTCGATACTTGTCTGCTTGTCTGCTTGTCTGCCAGGGAACCAATCGAAAAGCTATTGCCTGTGTTGTGGCCTCGATCTTTATCTGTCGATTCTCCAAATCTGTGGTTGGTTTCTATCGACCTTGGACTATCCTTCAGTCCTGTTCACTCACACCTACCCGGCCTCTTAGCGACTAGTGTGAATGAACAAGCGGGTGTCAAGAGCCACAAAAATGGCCAGGCCGTGCATGCTCGGATCTCTATTGACGCCGCTTTTGCTTGTTTACGTCGACGCCTGTGCAGAACCAACCTTCTCCGGCGGCTGCTCAATCTTCAGTCTCTGCACTGCCTCCACTATCGTTCCCCCGTTTGGCGCCACCACAGTCTTGCCTCCTATCTTAACAATATTCTTCTGATATGGATGGCCATTGCCTTCGAAAACCTTCAACCGTGCCAACCTCTTATCTCTCAGTCTGTTCTTCGGCAACATACCCCTAACCGCCTTCTTCAATACCTCTCCTCCACCCCACTTCCTCATCATCATGTCCATACTCATACTCTTCAGGCTACCCGGCCGCGTTGAATGCGTGTAGTATTGCTTTTGATATCGTTTTTTGCCCGTTGTATGCAGATCCGAGCAGCCAACAGCCACGACGTAGTCTCCGCAGTCGGTGCTGGGGTCATGGATAGGTTTGTGCTTGCCCATTAAATGAGTGGCTATTGAGGAGGCAATGCGGCCAAGGGGACGTGGGTCGGTGGAGAGGTTGATCAAGTGCCAGGTGCGGGAGTGAGCTAGGCGGGTTGCGCCCAGGGATTGAGACATGTTGGACAGATGTATTGAATAGTGGGTTGATATTCTAGCTGAAAGAGCTTGCGCTGCTCGAGGCAGCTAGATGGAGGTCGTTGTCAAGTCAAGTCAAGTCGTAATCGATGCTGCTCTCGAGAATTGAAGATGTTCCAGGAGCAAGTCTTGATGCAGGTTCTGTGCAGGCGCGACGAGCTTGAAGAAGGAATCAGACACCGTTCGAAAGCCTTGAGATGGACGTCGTGGCCCCTTTGGATTCTACTGCTGAACGCGCTGATAGCTTCTTCACTCCTAGATCTCCATGTCGAATTATCCAATGAATGTTGATCTGCACCTCATTCAGTCTCACAACTTTTGCCCGTACTGATAGTGGCCGCAAATCTAGTCTAATACACTTTCAGACTAGCCTCATTAGTTCCAAAATTCCACGCCAAGCCCACACTCTGGCAAACGGCATACTCAAACACCATCGCGCAAAGGCCCGACGACATAGTCGCAAATTCTACTTAGGCTCTCTTGCACACGAATATCTCGCCAGACATATCACACCCACCATGTCGGCCCCTCAGAGCGTCCAGTGCTTCGGCAAAAAGAAAACTGCAACGGCAGTTGCCCACTGCAAGAAAGGCAACGGCCTCGTTAGAGTCAATGGTCAACCACTTTCTCTCGTTAAGCCCGAAATCCTGCGATTTAAGGTCAGCATGCAACCACGGCAGCTCTTCACCTACGAATTCCGATACTAACAAGACTGGGTGTAGGTCTACGAACCCCTCCTCGTAGTCGGCACCGACAAGTTCGCAGGCGTTGACATCCGTGTCCGCGTCACCGGCGGTGGTCACACCTCGCAGGTCTATGCCATCCGACAAGCAATCGCCAAGTCCATCGTCGCATACTACCAGAAATATGTTGATGAGTACAGCAAGAACCAGCTGAAGCAGGCGCTTGTACAATACGATCGAACACTGCTCGTAGCCGACAGCAGACACGCTGAGCCGAAGAAGTTTGGAGGTCCGGGAGCAAGAGCGAGGTACCAAAAGTCGTACCGTTAAACGGAGCCTGTCTACGGTTCGAAAAATGTGGGAAGGATTGTTATGGGATTGTGGTATGGTGCTACATTCTGTTCTGTGGGGAGCGGAGGCACGATGTTACAGCCAACATTACGGTCGATGATTGATGTAGAAGCGAGGCAGATGATGCATGAGTGAAAACAATGCTGAACAGTATCCCGAGGGTTTGACGATGGATGCTGCAGCCAGTTTCAAGATGGAAGATGTGCGCTTGAACGAGGCACAAATATCAAGACAAGAAAGCACAATGATACCAATGTTCCAAAACTTCATACCGAGCATCCGGAAAAAAGGCAGGCATACACAGCTGATGATCTTGAAGTTGTGCTCTGCCACTCATCTGGTTTAGGGACGTGGATGCGTTGCTCAATATTGATTGGTGCTTCATGTCATGTGCCCTCGCTCTGGTGTGTGTGCATTCTGCTTTATGTCTCAACAATAACAGGAGCATACTCGCCCATCTCTTCCTCCTCATCCCACCCATCAACCTGCACCTCCACCATCTCCCCATCCTCCAGCTGCACCATTCCCTTCCTCAGCAAATTCTTTTCATCCTCCCATCCATATTCTTCACCCAACCACACATCCAGCTCCTCCAATGCTTTCTTGACCTCCTGTGCTCCCATTTCGACCACATTCCCTCTGAAAGTGCGCAACAATTGCCTCAGCCACCGACTTCCCATCTCATCTCCCATCTCGAACAACCCACCCTCAACATCCTCCACCCTCCCAAGCTGTTCCCGTAAAACTTTGACCACTTGCACAAAATATGCCTCCGCCTCTACCAGCGCGGTTCTACACGTAAACAGCACACTCAGCAATCTCTTCCACTGCTCCAAACAGGAGTAGTTCGCCAGCGTCAGAACCATGAGGAACGTGAACTGCAACTCCCCCAATACCTCCCCAGCCGCAAGCCGCTGACTGACCTCTTCTGTTCCATTCCCTGCAGCGCTGAGTGTTGAGATGAGGTGTCCGAGGTACCAAGACCTATCTCGTGCCTTCTCTGTCCTATCTCTGCCTATTGCATCATCCGGCCACGTCTGCTTCAGATCGACCGGCAGAAGATCAAGGTTTGCGGACGGCGAGAGAACAGACGCGGCTTCGCTGGCACTGAGACCGGGAATGTGTTCGGTGTCACCCGGCGCGGAAGACGTCGACGTCAGCGACCAGGACTGCGAAGCAGTGTCCGTCGAGGCAGCAGGCTTGAGGACTCGTGACAGTAGACGAGGAGAGACATGGCTTGTCAGGCGGGGCCAAGGGTCTACTGTAGTTTTGCTCTGGTCTGCTTGCAGATTCGCATTCGCCGAACGCAGCGTGCTGTAATCCACCAACCCGCGTCGCTGCAGTTCAGGTACGGAGCGCAGCACATCGCGAGCAGTCGCGCCGTCAGAGGGGAGAAGGTCGAGGTGTTCGAGGTCGGTGTTCCATCGCAGAACGTATGACTGTGAAGAAGGCCTGGGCTGTTCGATGTTCAGCCAGCGGCCGTGGCGGATTGAAAGTGAGGCATCAGTGCCAGTGTAGACGAAGTGTAGGCCTTCCGGTAGTCTCGTGATTCCGTGGAAATTCGGCGATGAGTTGAAAGATGTTAAATTAATGCCGACGAAGGTTTTTGGTGGGAGGTCGAGGATGATGATGGTGGGGTCTGGCAGTGAAGGCATTTTTATTCAATACAATAATTTTAAGTCACAGACGACGAAGCGCGTTGCATTCACGACAATGTTTGACAGCGATGGACGAAGGTGTTCAACGAAATGATGTGAAAATGTGAAAGTCAAAGGGTTCAATGGACAAAAGTCATGTGAAGTTCATTGATTTTGCATGCTCTTGATCAGGTAGACTTTCGCCTCAAGCCTGAAAGGTAGGGTATATGTATTTGGATGAGGACCAGGCGTGAATACCGCATGCCGTTCCTCGCGTAGTTTGTGAAAGAACCCTCCACACATGCCAGCACAATTTTGCCATTGCGTTGCAGCTGCAGCAATGCGCTCACAGACGACGACCACGGCGACCACCCTTTCTTCGGGTCGAGTCGGACGGAGTTGGCGTAACGTCCTCAATTCTGCCAATCTTCATGCCAGATCGAGCAAGAGCGCGGAGCGCGGACTGAGCACCTGGTCCTGGGGTCTTGGTTCCGTTGCCTGTCATGCATCAGTATTGTGTTTGTGAGCTGGGCGACCATTGGAAGACATACCACCAGTAGCTCGGATCTTAATGTGCAAAGCAGTGATGCCCAATTCCTTGCATCGAGCAGCAACGTCTTGAGCAGCCAACATAGCGGCGTATGGGGAGGACTCGTCACGGTCGGCCTTGACTTTCATGCCACCGGTGACACGGCAGATGGTTTCGCGGCCACTGGAATCACCCAGATGTCAGCCTTGGAACCATATGTTGTTGTGGTCGCTTCTTCTCTTGACCATAGCGGGTTGACTTACGAAAGATCGGTGACATGGACGAAGGTGTCGTTGAAGGATGCGAAGATTCGTGCAACGCCGAAGACAAGTTCACCTGGAGCAGACATGAGTTCTTGATCCTCGTGTTCTGCATACGTTTTCCAAACTGACCTTCACGGACTTGAGGACCCAAGGAGACGTTCTCCTGAGCCGGGCGAGCGGCAGCTCTCTTGGGAGGCATCTTGATCGACTGATGTTGTTGTCGATTGAGTGAAGAGGGTGCGGTATAGTGGGCGCAAATAGTTGGCTTGTGAATATTGAGAATTAGTTCGCAACGGAAGATCATCGGTTAAATTTTTTGATTAGCGTGCCTCGAAATCTTGGCACTTCGACTAAGAGTTGAGCTTCACGCAAAATCTTCCACCTTTGTCCTCTTCGATATCCTATGACTGTTTGTGATTACGACAACAAGTCATCAAACGACAAGATGTTTGGTCACTAGTAGCTTCTTCCTGTTCTATAAGAAGAGTATGCGCTTACCCAATATGCATGGCGATACAAAGCAGTACCTTTCCTTTTCTTGATTTTCTTCACAGGGAGGTCACGAGGTAGCTGTCTTTTACTATTCTACACATCCATCGTCTCAAATCATGGGCAAGCCAAGTGTCGGTATCATCGGCATGGGCCTCATGGGCCGCATGTACGCTGAACGCTTTAGCGAAGCGGGATATAGGTAAGGCAAGCGCATGTGCAGCAGTTGCCTCTTCAATTTCTGGTACGTTACATTCTTTCCTTCTTACCCAAATTCAAGGATGACTTGAGCGCATTTGGCTCGAGCATCATCTACGTTGGCATTTGCCTGTATCATTCTGATGCGGCTTGGTTGTCAACTGGATGGTCACTGATGTAAACTCCTCGCTACCTTAACATTTCTGTCTGAAGAAATAATTTATCTTATCATATCTTAACCTTCTGAAGAGATCGTTGGCTAATATTCTCAAACAGATACCCAGTCGTCCAATCTGTGGAAGTATGTTGCTAATGCCTCAATGCTAAAAGTGTCAATGTTTGCGATCGTCCTGCAAAGTATGAACATCTAAAAGCCGAATATGCTGATAAGGTTTGTGATTCGCGAAGAAATTGTTCGATATTAATGTTTCCAGCAAGCTATCAATGTCTTGCCTAATGGACATCTCGTGTCCCGAATCAGCGACTGGATCATCTACAGTGTCGAAGCTGAGGTAATTGATAGTGTTGTCGCTGAATACGGCCCTTCAACCAAGGTAGGTGCCATCGTAGGAGGCCAAACATCTTGCAAAGCCCCAGAACTCGCAGCGTTTGAAAAACATCTGCCCAGCGATGTCGAGATTGTATCATGTCACTCCCTTCACGGTCCAGGTGTCGAGCCAAAAGGTCAACCACTTGTGATCATTCAGCATCGTGCCTCACGGAAGAGTGTCGATACCGTTCACGAGATACTTTCATGCCTACAGTCAAAGGTTATCTACCTGACTGGGGAGGAACACGACCGTATCACGGCAGATACCCAGGCAGTAACCCATGTTGCGTTTCTAAGCATGGGCTCTGCTTGGGCGGCGAACAACCAATTTCCGTGGGAGCTCGATCGTTATGTTGGTGGTATCGAGAATGCTAAGATCAATATCACTCTGCGAATCTACTCTAACAAATGGCATGTGTATGCCGGCCTTGCTATCTTAAACCCGGCTGCCAAAGAGCAAATCCGGCAATATGCACAATCCGTGACAGAGTTGTACAAGCTTATGCTTGGCGGTCATCGGGAGGAGTTGGAGCAGCGCATTAGACAAGCTGGCGCAGCTGTATTCTCCAAGGATGCTGAAGCTCAAGATCTGCTCCTTGGAGATGATCTTTTGGACAAGTTCTCCTTGTCAAAAGGCCCTACACAGCGGAAGCCGAACAACCATCTGAGCTTGCTGGCCATCGTAGATTGTTGGTGGAAGCTTGGAATTGTCCCATACAAGCACATGATTTGCTCAACCCCCGTGAGTGTGTTCTGACTCTTTGCATACACCGCATCTGACACAGGCTAGCTGTTCCGGATATGGTTGGGTGTCACAGAGTATCTTTATCGCAACGAGGCACTCTTGGTGGAGGTCATCAACACTGCTATAAATGATAATTCGTTTCGGTCGGACGATTTGGAATTCACATATGCTGCTAGAGTAAGTTTACGCAATCTTTGGCTTGGCATGAGCTTTGTTGTCATACTCCGAGATCTACACAAGCTACTGCACCTGCAACTTACAATATGCACGCTCAACATAGACTAATAACCATAGGCATGGTCGGACTGCGTGTCCTTTGGTTCCTTCGATGCTTATCGCGACCGGTTCGAAAACATCCAACGATATTTTGCACCACGTTTCGATGATGCTGTACGCATGGGCAACGAGATGATCACAACTATTATGGAGAATACCAAGACGTGAATGCTTGCTTGCGCCATGTCCTTGGCATGGCAGAGTCCATTACACGACAATGACATCCATAGGCACGCCGTCGAATGCCTGAGTCATGTCAAACTTGAATTGAATTCTGTTGTAATAGGCCAAACCTAGCGACTTTATCGAAGCAAATTTATCTTCGCTGTCCTATTCATTTTCGTTTCGCATCACGAACAAGCTTCCTGCTTGTTAGTCGCTTCAGAGTCAGAAAGGGCCCTGATGTTACTAGAAGTTATTTCAAGAGCAGTCTTAATAGATAAAAGAGTGATAGTTTACGAGCTTAAGGAGTTGAGGCGCTGCGGTCGTAGGATAGATAAGCTGTACACGCCTCATGTCGGACAAAGGTTAAGCATGACTCGCCATCACAAGTGTTGCTTCCTCTATCGAGCAAGAGTACGTACCACCTTCCCGGCACTTCAGATATGCCCAGCATGTACTGCGCCACCCATCAGTCGTGATGTACGAATCATCGAAACGTGAACGATTTTATTGGTCGCTGGATATCCTTCGTTTCAACAACAGTCTTTTGGAAAAAGCTTAACTCCTGGATTCCGTCGCTAGCTTGGTCTGGGCGCAAGTCAGCTCAAAGGTTTTGGGAAGCTCCAGCTTCACTAAACAAAGGAATGTTACAGGTACACAAGGCGGTCAATCTCCGTACAGCATCCCCGAAATATCTTGCAGAAGGCCTTACATGTCCAACTTTTGAACTATAACAACTGTGCCACGTTAAATGATGATCAAATTTCTATTTCTGTTTATTCCGCATCATCTACGCCACGATACCACTCAGGCTCTGCCAAGCGTACACCTTACCTGAAAAGGATTAATTCACTATTCGCCGGACTCCTGAGCTCCTGACCTTTACTCCGTAGCCCCTCTCAGGTATGATCTTACTGGCTCCCTCGCTAAGATTTCGTGGCCTTTAGCGATGTATGGGCTCTTGGGTTCGTGTTATATCGCGAACATGGTCGTCTTAACCCAAAGCCATTATGCACCTTCCACCATATGCCACACTGTCGACACGTTTTTCCTAATTGCATTTCGTGCTGACCACGAGGGATAAGACAGATACGCGACCATCATGGGCTTTTCGTCGTATTTGGCAGGGATATCGCTACTAGGTATGCGAGGATATGTCCTTACATCTGCCAAACCCGACAACACACACTAATCTCTGATAGCAGCGACCTCTGCTCTTGCACAAACCCAAAAAATTGTCTCGTATTCGAATGACAACTATGGCATCTCAGTCAACGTGCCGGCAAACACAGCATCATCCGGCAGCGGCACCATCTACTTCCAAATCAGCGCTCCCAGCGGCACGCAATGGGTCAGCTTCGGCCAAGGCAACCGCATGGCCAACGCAAACATGTTCGTCGTCTACGCTCGCGACAGCACTAACGTAACTATCTCTCCGCGTAAGGGTGCCAACCATGTCATGCCACAATACAACAGCGATGCGCAAGTTACGCTCCTCGCTGGTAGCGGCATCCAATCAGATGGCTCTTTGGTCGCAAATGTTCGTTGTGATTCCTGTATAGAATGGTCAGGCGGTAGTATGGATCCGACAAGCAGCAACAGCAACTGGATTTGGGCCCACAAAGCCGGGTCCGCACTAAATACTGATGATGTCTCTGCCTCAATCGCTCAGCATAATGATGACGGCACTTTCACCCTTGACTTGACCCAGGGGACAGGCGGCAACAGCGCGAATCCCTTCGTCCCTGCCGAAGAACCTTCATCTTCCTCCTCATCTGCCTCGGCCTCTGCTTCCGAAACAACGACCGCTACCTCTGCATCACAAAATGAAGCAAGCGCAACAGGCACTCGCTCTTCTTCCACTACCGCGGCCAGCGCTACAAACTCCGTCTCCGCCCCCCTCGCTACATCCGGCTCAAACAGCAATTCCGGCTCCTCCTCCGCCAGCAGCACAACGACATCAAACACTGACACAATCAGATCCGCGCACGGCATCATCATGTCCGTCCTCTTCCTGGCCTGCTTCCCCTTCTTCTCGCTAACTCTCTACCTCCCCACGGCAATGAAAGTCCGCTACATCCATGCCCCACTCCAGATCCTCTCCATTCTCCTCCTGATCGCTGGCATGGCCTTAGGCGTCGTCCTCGGCCAACGAATCGACGAACTAGACCAATACCACATGATCATCGGTTTCATCGTCGTCGCGTGCCTCGTACTTTTCCAACCAGCTATGGGCGTGTACCAACATATGCACTACACCAAAACTGGCGGACGATCGATCTTCGGCCAGATCCACCGCTGGCTAGGTCGGACGCTCATTGCGCTTGGCATCGTCAACGGCGGACTCGGGTGGATGATCGCCGGCACAACATCGGCGTACGTACCATACGCCGTTGTCGCGGGCATCGTGTTCCTGATATACATTTCTGTACTGGTGTTTGCATGGAAGAAAGCTGGCAAACCAAAGGATATTGAGAGTGAGAAGAATTCGGGAAGGGCTTATGAGATGCAGAAACCGAGAGAAAACGGCCATGCCAGATTGCCCAGCGAGGAGATTGGAGGGGCAAGAACGGCATACAACAGCCAGCAGAAGAGTGTGAATCCAGGAGTGTATACCATACAGAACAATCGGATCTAACTAGAAGTTTAGACATTTAGATGGTTTGTACGCTCAGGCTTATTTATTGGATTTCTGTGGATTGGACAGGTGCACATACATACGGGAGAGCAACACACGGTGTATGTGTGCATGGTTTTCCACCAATGTTGCTTATTTAGCAGCGGGTTGGTTGGTTGGATGATGCTTCGATGTTTTGATGTTGTTACGACGATGTACTTACGAACACTATACACATAAGTCTGTACTTTTGCATGAACAGCTAGCTAGCTAGCTAGCTCAAAAGCTCGCCGCCGGAAGGCTCTGGCAACAGTATCGAGCACTATCCTTGACATGATTCTCTGTTCACAACGAATGCCGCTTTGTCAGCCCCTTTTTCCACATGGCCAGACAGGTTCGCTTTTACTTCTGTGTTGGACGTCTCCCGTCAGCCGTTAGGCGACCAGAAAATTCTTGAGCTAGCCAACCGGAGAACTTTTAGCCCAAGCTTTTCCGAAACAGGCAGTTGGGAAGCTACTTTGAGCATGGAGGAGAGGATGTCATGCCTGTCAATTTGAAAATATTCCCTCTATTTTTGGGGAGAGTAACATTGGATCATAGAAGGTATGATAACGAGAACGTGTCTAGGATACAACCATTCAGGAGCTTACAGATTTGCTCAGCCCACGACAAAAAGTGCGCTATTGGTTAGCAATCAAGTCTTCCCGGTAGGTGAAAAAAGATCATTGGTGAGTGTATGAACGTTGACTCTTGGAGGCAGCAATTGGATTTCTAGGTATAAAGCGAATAGGCTTTGGTGTTTCTGAAAAGCAGGGATGGTGTTTCAGACTCGCATATATCTGGTGATATCCTCGGATGCATTGTTGCGCATACAATGTCTATACTAACCGCTAGTAGGCATCCTTAATCACACGACTTTGATCTTATATCCATGCCGCGTATCTATACGCTCAATGTATCGATCTGGGACCAAAATCATTTGCTTGCACGCTTCTTGGACAAGTCGAATAGCGTCTAAATCTTCGAATTCTGCCACGCCTACACGCCGATAGTGGCCCTTTTGGCCAGACACTGGTGCGAGGATCAGAGCTCTCAACGCATAGTGATCCTCTTGCTCAAGAGGTAGTCTCCACCGCCCTCGTGGTAGGATTGGGAAGCTGGAGTCTTCTGATCCATCCAGCCGCCACTCGGTGAATAGGCGCCGTAGAATTGGCCGTTGGCAATACTGTAAGCCATGGTCGTTAAGGTCGTAACAGAGTAGTGGCAGAAACATGAACGTGTGCAACTTTTGGAAGGCTTGCGTTAGGTCATCCATCATAAAGGCTATTGGTAGCCAAGCTCGATGCATGGTCCTACTGACTTGTTCCATGAAATCGATTTGAAAGTAATGCTGTTGTTGATGAACATCGAATTGATGATGGATTTCGCAGATGCTTGCAAGAGTAGTAAAGCTACCGGACTTCACTTTACCATGAGCCGCAACAGATGAGGACGGTAGCACTTCAACTTGCAGTTGCTCAAGGAAGCTTGACATGGAACGTGCTCCTCCAGGAGCGCCCACATACCTGATGCGTGAAGAGTGAGAGGCCCAAGACCAGGACGGAGCAAGGTAGGATGTTGCACCTTGAAGACGTATATCCGGCCATATCTGCCAAAGTAGTTGTCTTTCAAACCCGGTCTCCCACAGTCCAGCACAATATCGACCAAGCTTGCCATCCACCGAGTCCTCTAAGTGTTGACTCAAACCAGATATTGCAACAAGCCGGTCTTCCGCATAAGTGATGTCCAGCGAGGTGTACTTTGACACTAACCCTTCCCATATCGACACACATCTTGCTTCTGTTAGTTGAACATGGTCTGATTTGAACTTGGAAAGCTTCGCTCTTACATTACGAGCATCTTCTGGCGTCCGGTTTGGTCCATCGATGCCACGCACGGAGGATTCAGATTGTACAACAGAACTGCATTCCCAGATGACTTCATTCTCTCCAAAGTAAACCATCTTTGGCGCCAGCTCACACTCTTGCAAGACCCAGGCTCTGGACTCTGTTTCCATTCTCGCAATCTGTCCCGCTTCTGAAGCATTGGTAAAAATAGCCTCCGAACCGAACTTTTTGCCAAGTTTAGAGCCTTGTATCATACAAGGCGAGAGCAAAACCGGGTTACGGTCGAAAAAGAGACTTCGATGCTGTTGGGACATCCCTGCAACAATGTTCAGGAACGACCCTGCATAAGCATCTGTCATCAGCGCCGCTTCCCTTTCCCAATCGTCCTTGTCATCCTGAATGATGCATAGAGCGTCGATCCACAAATATTGGACATTGAGACTGGAAGTAAGCCAGCAAGCATCACGAAAGAGCACTGGCAGTACGCTCTGTAGTAAACCAGCTCTAAACTTGGCTTCGTTGCCTTTTAGAAGTCTGATACCCGGTGACTTCGGCCACCTATGACTAAGGGTCATATATGTTGGCCTGCTAACAAAAGTACTGGTATTAACCACAGTTACTTTCTGGTCATCAATGTGGAGTAGTCGAGTGGGAAGCTTTCGGGCTCTAACTCCAGTGGCCGCCAAAGAGCACAATACATGATTTTGATTGCATATCTCAATCCACTTCTTAATCTGATCCAACGCGCAGCGAGTAGATGTTAGTCTGTAAAGCCTTCGGCGATGTGCATAAATCCAGTCTGATGTCGATAAAGTAGCATAACTTCCTTGCACATCGTTGTGTAGCGTCAAGAATGGCGTATGCCTTGCCTTGTTAATTCCAACCTGAACCAGAATGTTCATACCTTTCATGAAAAGGAAAACTAAGGTTGCTTTGTCCTCGGTGGGGTAAGTATCGGCAATCACGCGAAGGATGAGCATGCACAGATGACAGCCCACTCCGGACTGTTGATTCAGGCTCATAATATCACTATGGAAGCAGTAAGAGCTTCGGGAGGACATTTTGTCCGTGCCACGCTCCGGTGTCCATCGCTCAAGCGAGAGGAAAGCAGCACATTCAGCACAGAACAAGTCTGCTGGCAAATCGGACCGAATATCTTCCTCGTGATGGAATTTCACCAGGCCATTGAGTAATGAAGCCATGACCCGTGTGGTAATCGATCTGGGACATCATGAAAGAAGACTCAGAAGAGGGTGTATTCCATTTTAGAGTCATCTTTGTGGTTGGCACCAAAAGAGTGTGAACTAGCACGAAACGTACAAAGGCTAGCGGCGCAAAGGACGCTAACCCCTTGATGAAGCTAATAAGATGATACCAATCAAAATTTGTAGGAAATACAAAATCTCCTACGTAGAGATATACAAGTTCGAGCCGAAGGACTTTTCTACGTCGTTGACGAAAACCTCTTTAACTATCACTAATCTGAAGTAAGTGTCACGGATTCCAGGAAGGATAGGTTCGGGAGCATACCGACCGATTCCCCTACGATTCGTATGGGGACTCGGCCTTACCATTTCGGGAATTGCCAAGAGCCGAACCGACGAACCTCCCATACCAATCGTATGTGTTCGACCTCGCTCCCGCTTCCTTGTCTTCGAAACCGAGCATTCTCCACCTTGCTAGCTGATCCCACCTTTTTTTGGCAAACGGCACAGCGTCGATAGACTGGGTAAGGATGAAGTGTTCTCAACCACCAGTAAGCGTCGTAGTCTGGCCTGTCAACTCCAACATCAGTATTTGCTTCTTCTCACGCCTCGGCACCCTTGGCGGCTTCTCGATAGGGGCTAGCCTCTCGAAGCTTGCCTTAGGTTCTAGCACTGATCCATCTAGTTGCCATTCACAACTTGACAATCTGGGGTCCTCCTTTCTCTGGCCTTTGCCTCAACCTTTGTATAACCATTTGTAGCAGCATGGGAGGAGGGCTGTTCTTACTTTTTGGACTTAACACTTTCTCGATAGGGTGACCTTGTGCTTGCACTTTGGATTTGGTAGGTGAGGTGGTAACAATGTTTCTCCACTGCTCGAAGTTCGTGGAGCTGGCAGGCAAGTCAGCCATAATTGCCACAGACCGAAGAGAGCCTTTCGATCAGAGGCTGGGGAGAGTTGACAAGACTTGGTCGTTCGGTGTGAATGGATGGAAGGAAACTCATTGCACTGTCGTTAATCGCTCAATGTGCAGGAGGGGGCAGTCCGTGTAAGTAGAAGCAGACACGAATTAGTCGTGACAGCATCCTTTGTTGTATCTTGTCAATTTCTTCGCGTTTGCTTATCCTGTTTAAGCCTAGCGATCAAATATTCACTCCGGAACACTAAAGTACAACGGGTCAACTGCTTTGTCTAAATTTCGGCAGTATCCCAAGCTTGTAAGCTGTTGTCATTCAGTGTCGTCGATATCTCAAGGCAAACTAGGGTTGAAAATGGTTGTCTGGGTGCTTGCAGGGAACACGTATTTGTGGTTTGCTGTTGTATAGAACTCATGCTGTAAATCAAATTTTGGATGACGGAAAACCTGGATCAAGTGCTGTCGAGTCGAAAACCCGAGTTCTTTTCGACATCAGAAAGTCATTGGACACGGAAAGAGAGTGATTCCTGTGGGGTTACAAGCTAATTGAGCTGGTAGCTGTCAAATGAGCACCTTCATCAAATTTCCCCAATAACCAACGCAAAGCATACAATACTGACCTGAAAGACAAGACAACAAAGCAACGAGGGTGAGCCGCTGGTCTGGACAAAAGAAAAGGAGAAGTGTTTGAAGTCGACGTAGCTTGCGGAGCTATGAGTTGTAATATCCGCGTTTGAAGCAGGAGGATGTCCTGCTCTTTACCCAATTATTTTGGAGGATTGCGTTTCGTCGTGGTGGTGGTAAAATTCACTCCTCAAAACCTGCGCCAAGACTCCTCCTCTATCATAGCACATATCGTATTGCAAGCATTCCAGCACTCAAGCACTTCGCAGCGCCCTCAAGCGGTCTCCCAGTCCCTCCTCCAAATGAGACCTTTCTGCCTCCTGTGGTACTGCCTGAGGAGCAGCAGCCAGCTCTTGGTTAATTTCTACGCCCGCCTCGTCGGCAACACGACTCATCAACGCATCCACCTCACTCTGCCCCTCTGCCCCGACGGCCTGACTCTCCACCCCGCCTGCAACGCCCTCGTAGTACCCACTGACCACGTCCAAATCTTCAAACTGGCTCTCAAACTTCTCCATTACTGTTCCGATCTTCTCCAAATCCATACTCTTCAATGCAACATCCATCCCCCGTACCGTTTGCGCCATGGATCCCGTGACGGTGCGCATTGTTATGGCCGTTTGGACGCGGGCGGCGACGGCATCAATGCGGGCAGCGAGAGTGAGAAGTTGAATGCGTTGTTGTTGATTGCGGACGCTGTTTGTGGCATAGAGACGAGCGATTTGTGGCTGGGGAGGGGTTTGGGTGAGGGCTTTCTTGAGTTTGGCTTGTTCGGCGCGGGCATCTTTGTCGGCTTTTGCCGCTTGGCGGTTTAGTTGTTTGGATGTGAACTGGAGCATGTTAGAAGCGCGGCCCCAAGGGTGCCTGGTGTGGGATGAGACATCGTACTTTGAGGTTGAAGAGAGCCTTCTCGAGGCCCGACATGGTTGCGGATGCAGATGGACAGCGTGAAGCGACGAGGTTGTGGCTCCAAATCCCTTTGTTACTCTGCAAATGTTGCTTGCTTGCTTGCTCTGGACAGAAGGTGCCTCGCGGATGAAAGGTTCAGCGTAGGCGGCACAGATGTAATATGGAAAGTGACAAACAATTCGGAAGAACTTAATTCGTTGGCGGGAATTTGGAGCAGTGGTCTGAATTTACCAAGTTGACTAGTCGGATTGCTTGCTTGCCTGCCTTGTGTTGGCGATGATTGTGGAAAGGAAGAAGTTAAAAGCCAGAGACGGTGGGCAAGTCTGGCTGCGACCACAGTCAGCGGTGCAGCGAAAGCCGATGACGAGCGGGTCTCGCCAAACCTTCCCTAGCGCTAACGATAAACCGACTTTGATGCCTGACATATTCAGGCAACATGCGAATGGGCAAGACTAATTGTTCGCTTTCACCCAATGAAGGTGAAATTGGAACTTTGTTCTCCTAGTCGTGGCATGGGTATCATTTCCAAGTCTACCACACTTGTCCTTGTCTTCCACTTTTACATGGCACAACTATGTATGCCTTCTGGTCCTAACTCATTGTACTCACTTCTCGTCAAGAAGCCCTTACTGATCCCCTGATCCACTATAAACACGACCTTGGCAGCAACCTGCGCTCCGAGGAAAGTCGCTTCTTCCATACCCGCCACAGAGGGATCTTTCCATTCGGGGAAGTAATCAGGCGCTCTGACTGTCTTCATTGATGTCGGCGACTGTGACCAACCACGATAGCTGTGTTGCTGGAGAGATTCCATTCCGGCAAATGCGCCATGCAGCTGAACGTTGGGTGGTGCTGGATGCTGTCCTGGCACCTGTAAGTGCTGTCCTGGCTGCATCATGTTCTTCGTTGCCGCGACGAGTAGTGGGTTGACACCAGAGCTGATATGGCTCGGTGGATGGCCTGCTTGTCCGGGTATTGGGGTGTTTGTGCCACCCGTAGGAACCGGCGTTGAGAAGTTGGAGGGGATTTCGGAAGTGAATATGGTGGTGTTCGAGGGTGAAAGAGTGTACCTGGAGGACAGCACCTCTACTAAGGCATTGCTGAAGCCTCGAACACGACTGCCGTTTCCTAAGATGATTAGATTGTCCCACAACGACGATCTATCTTTGATTTCTGGGACAGCCATGATGGTGCTGTGCACAGCGCCTGCTATCCGATCTAGAATACTGTCTGTGTGACCGGCCGAAGGGGTGGCAGCCATAAATCGTTCTGGCCCAATTTCGACCTCTCGCTTTCGTTTTCGGCTTTGAGCTGCCCCGCCGCTGTTGGCAGAGGACAGATCGGGGGGAGGATAATCTTCAAAGTTAAACGTCGTCGTGTTCCTCTCGGAGTTGCGCAGCCTGATTGCTTTCTGCTCTGCTTGACTGCTTTTCTTCTTAGCCTCTTTTTCTGCTTTCTCTCGTTCTCTTTTCGCCAGAATCTCAGCGGCATTGTTCTGAGCAACAATGGCGGCTACATCAAGCACACCTTCGTTGTCATCTTCATCCTGCGCACCGTCTCCTCCAGTAGCCACCTGCTCATTCGTTGCACTTGTGTTGTTGATGGCATTCTCTTTCAAGTCTAGCCCAGTGCTGGCAGCAACTAGTGGATTCTGAATGGGCGCCGCCTGCGTGCCTTGGCCTGGCATCGGTATGCCTGTAGGAAGGATCTCGCAAATGGGACTTCTCTTCACCTGTTCTGCTAGCTCTGTCAGATCATCGATATCCGGGTACTTCTCCTTCTGCTTCTCGAACTCTTCCCGCAGCCTCGCCGTGAGAGCACTACCCCCACAGCCGTCGATCGCGACGCCTCGGCCAACCTCGTTGACTACATACTCTACGACTGCCGTCACGTCGCACTTGTCCAAACCGACATCAACCACACACGCACTTTGCACACCGAAGCCCCAGGCGGCAGCAAGTGCGCTGTCCATTACGCACAGCGCCGGGATCTTCCAATTCTCGAAGAAATACTGCGTTATTGTTTCCTTGTCTCTCGCGGTCCAACATGGCTGCGAGACCACCAACACCGGCATATGGAAGGGAGGAGATATCATTTGGTAGATATGCGACAGTAGAGCGAAGAAGCAGGGCCAGTTTTCTATCCGACCAGACTTAATGGGATATACGGCGTTTGCTGACGTGAGGGGGTCGTCGTAGTACTCGGTCTCCTCGTCTTCCATGGTCATATCTGGCTGCGGCTCCGCTGGTTGCACCGCGCCGCTGGAGTCAGTAGGCAGGCTTTCCATTTTGGGTTCGTGCTGGACGATATGGTCACCATTTGTTTGTGGCTGCTGCGATGTACTTGTTGCGTCTGTCATATCAACGTCCTTCGCCTGCTCGGTCCTCGGATGGCCATTGACCTGCGTTTGTTCTTGCTTCACTTTGACCTTCTCGCGGACAAAGACGGGCTCCCATTCCCCTTCCTTGAGGCCAGGAAACATGCGCGTGGGAAAGCGCCATCGCGGTGGTGTGAATGTTTCTGGAAGGCCAAGTTGAGTCTGGGTGATGGCTGATCCGGGTGCTATAATCTGAAGTCCTTATTAGTCTGTCCAAGTCCAAGTCGGAGTGAAGTCTGCGTAAAGAGTGTTTCGAAGAGTAGAGCAAATTACATTGCTGAATGCGCGGTGAAGGGACCAAGACTTACAAGCACATGTTCATCCTTAAATGGCGGCATGATATGCCCCGCTGTTGCGACTTCTCAGCTTGTTTTGTGCCTGATTCACCTCGCCAAATTATTTCGCAATCAAACGCGCTTCGCATGTCGCGGGAAAAGTGACCTGCAAGTGAGGACGCGCCTGCCACCCGCAGAATCTAATCACGTGACAAAAATTGGTCTGCAAGAGATCCTGAATCCTCGCTAGAACACAGTTTGGAGAGGGACAAGAACAAGAGGAACACACTACTAGAAGAACGCAAATGTTACATCAAGACCTGACTTGAAGAGTGAAATGCATGATTCATTCATCATTATCAACTCAATGAGCCTCAACAGAGGTCATTGAGGATGGAAGGCTAGGAGATACCACATGTACCCATGGCTTGGGATCTATCTCATCGAACAACCGAAAATGTCGCTCCACCGCACCGCAATCAACGCCGAGTTGCTCCTTTCCGTAAAGAGAATCCCTGTCTATCTGTCCATACCTAAATTGCATCCTCATGTGGGAATGCTCCCTGCTTAGCCAGCGGATTGACCACTTGATTGTCATTAGACTTGCCACCGCCCATCGATGATCCGGGTCGGTCGTCCAGTTCTCCTCGCTAAGTCTCTGTTGCAAAGCCCTGTCTGCGGCCATCGTCAATAGAGGCGCTAAACTGGGGTTGCATGCCAGGAGCCGGCTGAGGAGTTTCAAACGAAAGACCGCTGGTTGTGTCGAAGTCGAAGGCATTGAAATCAAAATATGGATCAGCTCGAAATTGTTGAGGACAATCGATTCCAGCTGAGTGGAGGTCTGAGCTAATGCCTGTTCCAAAATCTGGTAGACCCGAGAAATTGGAGAGAGCGTTGAAGTCAAAGAGTTCTTCGCAATTGTCAGGTAGTGGATGAGAGTCAGCACTGTATTGACCATAGAACTCGGTTGGAGAAATCGAAGCTTCGAATCCAAGACCGGTTGACACTGCAGGTCACACAATACCACAGCAGGATATTGTGTCATACCGGTTTCTTGGAGGGAAGTCGATTGAATCGTAACCTTGTTCAGATCAAGCGTCGGTGCTAACGTCGGCGATTCTTGTGGTGGGAGAGAAGGTGCAGGTGTGTCTGCGGAAAATGTGGGTCCGTCATCGTCTTCTTCCATCGGCGAGGCTATAGAGAAGTCGACCGACGATGGTGGTGTAGCAAACTTGAAGTCGCCTAGCAGTCCATGTTGCTTGAGAAGTGCTTTGAGTTGAGCGTTTTCCGCCGCCAGATCTTTGTTCTGTTGTTCAAGTTCTGCTTGAGCAGCCTTCTGTCGTTGTCGAGACTTGTCGGCTGCTCTTCTGTTTCGCAGAATTCTCTCATTCTTGCGCTGCTCCTTCTCCTCCGCTGTCTTTGCTCGCTTTCGCGGCGGTAGGATAGGAACTATTTCAGGAACAGGCTGGCCCCAGGCCTTCCTCTTCTTCTTCGAAGGTTCATCATCTTTAAGCAGATGATCCGCATCTGATGAGGCCGATGGACTCGGGTAGTCGCAGCTAACTTCTTCTTCTTGGGCGAATTGCAATGAGTCGAACTCACTGGCGTCGACGTACGAGTCCATCTTGTCTAGTATAGGTGTTTGTTTCTGGCTTGAAGTGGCCAGATGACAAAGAAAGATCGAGGTAGTTGTATAAATCTGGCCGAAAGACCATTTACTGTCGAGGTGGCCACATCACTCCAGGTGGAGACCAACGACAACAGGCAGACGAGATATGAGAGGCAGTTGCAAAAGAAATTGGATTCGAAGGTGACAGAGATGTTGTTTGTAGAGATCGAGTGATGTTGCGGCACTGCCAGAGCAGGCGACCGCCTAAATAGAGAACACCGTGGCATATTTCGGCAGGCCAAGCCTTCGCAAGGGAGGCACCCTAGTACTGAGACAAACGTAATCCGATGCATGGCCCCTTGGGTCGTCTCCTTATTGGCTTTCGAACTTATGCAAGGTCAAGGAGAAGGAATGGCTTTCGTTGCTGACTGCCCAATTATTTCGCCGTCACAAATTCCACCGCCTTCGCTTCCTCCTTGTTGTGGCTGAAGACTTCAGCTACTCACTTTTTTTGGTGTGTTGTATGCACATCACCATGCACCCCTGACGTCTCAGGCCTCTGATTCGAGAAGTTGCTGTCGCTTTTGGCCGTTGATTGAACTTCCCATGGAGCTGCAATACTCAACTCTTGTGCTGCGAAGGGTCTTATAGATACCTAGATTCGTGTCACAGGATGAGACCGATCATCGTGCACTTGCATAATCAAGGTCCGACCAGTACTGCAACTGTCGATTTATAGCAATGATCTTCCACAGATTATGCACACAACCCGTCTCTCAAGGTAAAGCATGAGAGGGTTGAGCAGGTTGATACACTCTGTTCCATTGTGAAAATGACGAATGCATGCACATCGCCTCACCTCGCAGACTATACCCCTCCGACTTTCGCCCTCACGAGGAGGCTTCAAATTCAATTGCAACTTATTTTCGTGTCCACTTGTCTTTGTTACGCTAAAATGAAAGACAGAATGTGCACGCTGAGTCCATACCAGACCTTAGCTGATTACTTCACGTTCTAGACGCGATTGTGAGACTCAACGAAAACGGACGGCTAATGTAAATAGCAACATCATGTCACGATTCTTCCGCATTGTTGCTTTGTCTTTCATGTTTTTCTCCGTGAGATCGCTTTGTGGCTGGGCGGTCTGCATCCGGATCGATATTCTACCTTTGACTGTATTCGAAAGCAAAAACACCCACTAGACTTGTGTGATGTTATATGTCTTTGTGCCTAGAGCTGACTGTTTTCTTGGAGTTATCACCATAATCCCGATAGTTTTTAGAGACTCTGACTTTACTACAGCAATGGCAATCAAAACTATTGCCAGAACCAGGACACAAACTTTGGCCAGCAGACTGAAGGGCAAGAACAAATCGCACGCCTCGAGAACCATTAGGACAACCCCAACATCGGAAAATGCAAAGACCCAACCTCGAGCCAGTACTTCTAACTCAACCAGAGTACTTCGAGGGAGTACAAGCTCTCGAGGCACTGGCGGTCCTCCCTCGTCTAGCTCTAGCAGAACCGGCAAGACTCCAAGCTCAGGATTTAGTGGCGGAGCAAGCAAGGAAAACAGTCGCAAAGAGAGCAGTGAGTTAGGCGAGCATATTACGGTTACCATTCCTACATCGAACCTTCCCCTTGACCTTGCCCTGAGGAACAGCTTTCTCACTAACCGAGCCTCGAAGAACAGTACAAGCTCAGAAAGCACGAAAATCATAAAAACCAAACCGTTGCGTGCTCCAAGACGAGTCTCAGTAATACCATACGAGGACTTCCGAAGAGCAAGCATTGATGCTGGTGAAAACCCGAGAGGTACTACCGCAACAGTTCTCCCTAAGCATAATCCGAGCCGTCCTTCGCCCAAGAGACTACGCGAGAAAAGACTGGCGCATCTGGGTGGCGTAGCAATGCAATCAACTAAGGTTTGCCACCTTGGCAAACCGCCTGCCGTATCCTCCTACCTGGCAACAATCATCTTATCAGAAGCTGTCATCAGCGGCAGGACCACCGGAAGTGAAGTTCATGTTTCTGGAGACGAGAGTTCTATTACCCTGAACCGTACAGTGTCCTTCCAAACTGCAAGTTTTTCAACCCACGAGATTATGGACTTGGTAAACCACGGATATGTGATTGAGTTTCTGCCGTCTAGCGCAGTCCTTGAGCTACCATTGAATGAAACTGTACGAACCCAGGTTGAACAATATTCCGACCACGGACGAGGTGATATGCTTGCAAACCAGACATCAAACACGACCATTGTTGATTGTGGAACATAGAAGGAGTGGTGTTGCATCTCTCGCATTCACCTTAACAGCTGCTTTAACGATTTTCCGGAGGCTGGTCAAAGGACATGTGGATTCGAAGATGGTAAAGAGAAGCAGCATGTTGTCCTAGTTCCTTTGAATGGAGGTAAAGCTGAGAGACTGAAGAAAATAGTTACTGCAGATACTAGGAGGAAGACACAGGTGAGACAACTAAGAAATTTACTATGCATGGCCAGAAAGATTTTGTAAGAATTGTCCCTTCTAACGGTTTGCTAGTAAGGGTCACGCCAGAAGGTACGTTATTCACCACTGATCTTTACCATATCCATTTCCAAATTGACATAGTAAGAGCCAAGACAGCGGAAGTTTCAAATATATCTGAATATAAATTCGGATGTAGAAAGTATTCCGAGACAGTGTACAGACGGCCTATGTAGAACACCACATGGCACGTTTTCTTTCTACACAATTTTTTATCTCGCATAAATGCTGATAGACAAACTGTTCTTGGAGGACACCAATAGAAACAACGGGGATATTTGAAGTCAGTGATTGCGACGCCCAAAATTGATAAATACTAGTCCACAGGAATCAGGATAAAACACACGAGAGATGAGATGCCAAGTCGGAGATCAAAGTTGTGCGTCCGATCCTTTACATGAGTCTTTGCATTGACCGCAGCAAATTGTGAAGGAGAGTCTCTTGGAGATGCGCAAGAAGAAAGACCTAGCTGCTCTGTGCAATAGGAATCGCCACGGAGGGCGTTGTAGCTGTTTACCTTACCTTCCAATATTGCAACAGTCGTATCGATTTAATGCAGATGTCAAGTGCTTGCATTGCAGAGGCAGTGTTAGCTCTGCTTGGGATAAGAATAACCAGTAGTATGCTTCCGGCGACACCGAAACCGAGCAGCAGCTCTGGAGGCTTTCTGAACCAGCCATTGTTCTGAACGAGATACGGTTGCATGACCGTTGTCCGAGATGGGGCTCCGAAGAGCACCACATAATGGGAAACATTTCCGAGCCTCAGGATCGTCCAAACTTGCTCCTGCGCACTTTTTACACCTCACTACATAATGACTCCGCACCGCGAATCGTTAAAAGATGTCGACCGGATAAGGATAAGCGTTCAGTAGCGCAGCAATTTCTCGAACAGGTTAGGTCACATTGGACCAGATCGAAAAGGATTAGCGGGCATGCTCGTCGCTTGTCACGCCCAACCAAGCAGTAGAAATCACGAACCTGCATGTCATCTGCTGTAAACTCCAAGCAATCACCTTAGTCCGTTTTTGTATTTCCATCTCACTAGTGCCTTCCTGAGCGACGTGCAAAACGCCCGCAGGTTTTGTGCCGCAATTGCCTTACACAGCAGAGAACGTTTCTCAAGGCATCATCTACCCATCTCAGTCTAGCTTTGTCTCACAATAATGTGTATAAACAGATCTCGTCCTCCGAGGATGCTTCATTGTATACCTCTCATCTGCTTACTTTCTCATCGCAGCCTTGGGACCTTAATTTTGGGTGACAGCCTTTTCGACTAAACATATTGACCAAGTCAGCTAGCACACAGTTGCGAACATGTCAGCCGCATCAAGTCCGTCGTCACTAAGTGACTATTTCATAATTCAGCCGCATTCATTTCGCGATCTGCCGGTACGATTGAGAAGCCCTAATCGGCATAGTGAACAAGACAGCCAATTGTCCGAGGACGAGTTCGAATGCATCAGCAGCCCGGACACTGTCAGAAGTCTGAATTCAACCCCAGTCGCCGGATCTGTTCGATCAGTTTCAGTCGATGATGACCACTCTGAGCAACTAGAAGACCATCAACCCGGAATTGCCTCCAGCGTCCATGATAGAACAATCAGCTCATCAGCTTGTGGTGAAATTTCGGTACGTCGATGTTTTTGTACTGTGGAAAGCCTTCACTTGCCAGGGGTATACGAGCACCTCAGCAAACATCTCTCTCAAACTAGTAATGCTCGTCGAGCGATCCTAGCAAACCTGCCTTAGTGGTAGAGTCTATCCTTCCACCGTGGTCATGAGTTCTATTCCCGCGTTCGATCTTATATTACGAGTTTCTTCAAACAAAATGGGCGTCGTAATCAGCTTTTCTACCACTCGAAGCCGAGAACTGCTTAAGTATATGGTAGGTTTCGATGTCACAGAAGGTTGCCTCACAGGGTTGAAGACTGAGACGGCGGATCCGTTCATTGAGTTCTTATTTTGATTTGATATTGTCGTTTACGCCCTATGAACAGATTTTTGTTCGTAGCCATGATGTTGCGTGCTGACTGGTAATCAGGAATGCACTGACGATGCGTCTTGCAAATTTGATTATTTTCCAATACCTGTTTCGCGTCAGCCAGACGTTCACACAACAGATCCGACAACCCCATCACCAATCCGACGCCCATATGTATACACAACGCCATCGGAGGATGGATATCCTGGAACTGGAGTCCTCTCATATTCATATTCTCAGCCGCTATGTGCTACTCGTTATGGCCCCTTGCCCACCGAGTATGAAAACCCCCTGCGGGCCAGGACTGCAGAACACGACCGCTTCTCAGGTGCATATACAAAACCTCAACCCATGGCAGCCGCGAGTGCTTACCAAAACCTCTGTTACACTGGCCACGACCATATTGATATCGAGATCATGCACCAACTCATCGATAGTGCCTGCAGCAGTCGTCTAAGACACAATACCCAAACTCCAGAATCTCGTGATGCAGTCCTTCGCTTTCAAATGATGAAGCGTCTTCGTAACCTCCCTCCCGATCATCTTGTTGTCCGAAGGGCGATTGCTGATCCTCTCCATCTTCCTCAACCCTACCGAAACCAGTGGACCGCTTACGAACGTCGCAACATCTACCGAAATGTCTTTACCGATGTCGAAAAAGTTGCGCTTTTCCTGCTTTTTGACACACACAAGACCCACTTTCACACAGAATGTCTCTTTACAGACATCGTAACCACACACTACGGGTCCCACGATCTTTGCAACTCCATCAGTCAAGATTGCCATGTGGTCAGCCAGCAGCTCGCTTTCTCAATCCAAAGCTCCTCTTTCTCCTCACTTTCAGGAAACATCATGGACAAAATTCTCCATAACGACGAACTCCGATATGCAACTCAGCAAAAAATCACCGCCAAAACTCTCAGGCTCCGTAATAGCGCCTCGGATAGCGAAGTCGAGAAAGTTGTGAATGACAACTTCTACCACGTGCCTGGAGCATATGGGTGCACAAATCACGAAAAGCGACATCTTCTCACTGATTACTTCCAGTGCATGGCTCTGAAAGACGCCTTTGATGAAACGCTAAGAAATCTACCCATGCGGACGTCAGCTTCGGATTATGCGACCTGTTTGCCGAGTGCCCAGGGTAACAATTATGCTCTACAAGACTATGAGACACAGTTGTTCTTGTTGGAGCAGCAGAACAAAAACCGACTGATGATGGCTAGGGCTGAGCAGGAGGAGGAGCATCAGACGGAGAAAAAGCAGAGAATGGCAAGTTCACGTTGTGGTGGATTTCGGGCTGGTGCTATTAGGCGGTAGGATTTTGACCACATTGCGGTGTTCCTGTGAGTCTACAAATTTGGCAGAATTATTTACGTTCGTACATCAAAGTTATGAATGATCGACTTGGCATGTGAACGAAATCGTGTCTGACAGTCCTGCCTATCTTGCCTCAACACTCCCTGTCTCCATCAGCGTACCAGCACCAAGGCAGCCAGAGGAATCTGTCTTCGCTACAAGTGCCCACCAGGCTTCCTAGAAACGCATAAATTGTGCGCAGAGAATTCGTTGGGATCAGCGTGCACCACCCAGCGAATTTGTCGAACTATCATATCCACCATGCATGTTTTACTGTTATACCATGATCATATCCCAGAGTCATATAGGTCGCACATGATGATTGCCATCAACTTTGCCCAAGGCAGTAAGTAAAGCGTCACAGTCAAGGACGAGGCAAAGCCACTAGGTCCAAACGACCGAAAAAGGCTACCATATCAAGCTTGGGACGAAGGAGACAGAGTGAGCAGTAATCTTTCATTTTTCAGACCATCATAGTCCCGAGTTATTGACTGCGTCCTCTAGAAATACTGGAACTGGTTCCCTGTCACTATTGAAGATACCAGCACTACAACATGTATCTAAACTCGATATTCTCTCTGTCAGTTCGATCGGCAAACTCAACATTGACAATATGCGACAGCCGCCTCTCTACCATCATCTTGTCCCGTTTTTTGTTCTCCCAGATGTAGTAAGCCCTTAGCATCAACGTCAACCCCATTGCGGCGGTACAAGTGACAATGATCGCGATCTTCGCTGGTATGTAATCTGGCGCTGATGCCTCGGTGAAGGTCAACGGTCCAATGATGTTGCCTAGACAGAAGGAGATCAGCAGGGTGGCGTTCATTGTCACTTTCTTCGTGTGGCCAGCATAATTTGCGCCAACCCAGCTATAGATCAATGGCAATGACGCGCCAATGCAGTTCGTCATGTAGTTTCCAATGAGTTTGCCGGCCTTGTTACTCGCGGGTAGGAATGCCATGAGTGCAGCGCCAATCACACCAGGAATGAGGAGACAGATGACGTTGAGGCCGCGTTGGTTGTATCGGCCTGCGACGTTTGTAGCTGCGAGGATTGAGACAATGCTGACGGCGCCGGCAGGGATGGAGAGGAGTGCTGTTTCCTTCGAGGTGTATCCGAAGCTTTTGATGATGGTTGCTTGGAAGCTTGATACTGCACCATTTGGGACGTTAGAGGAGATAGTGATAAGCGCGAGAAGGTAGGTTTGCGGATCGGTGAAGCATTCAATGAATTGCTGCAACTTGAAGTGTTTGTTTTCGATGCCAGTTTGGTTGGCTCGGAGCCTTTCGATAGCCCATACTTTCTCTTCTCGAGACAAGAAATGGGCTTTCATAGGATTGTCGGGTAGGACGATGATGACGGTAATACCAACAGCAACAGTGATCAGGCCACAGACCAGGAACATGATTTGCCAGCTTGTGAAGCCCGAGCTGCTATAGTGTTGGAAACCGAAGGAGATGAGGGAGCCGACAATGGTACCACCGCCTGAATTTGACTGTCAGTTGAATTTGCAACATAAAGCAGTCTTGGTTCCTTACCAGTGCCAAGGTACCAAATTCCCATGCGTGGAGGCTGCTCATGTCGTTTGTACCACATAGCCGTGATGACGATCAAGGATGGCGCGATAGCACTCTCAAAGACACCAAGCAGAACACGGGTAGTCACTAACCCAGCCCAGTTTGAGCATGCAGACGTGCAAGCAAGAATAAGACCCCAAAGCGTCACCATGATACCGATATACTTCGCTGTTGGAAAGCGTTGTATGCCCCACGAATGAGGAAACTCCAAACACAGGTAGCTGACGTAGAAAATCATAGCTAGCTGCGAGTATTGATTCCCAGTAATACCTGTATCCTTTTGCAAGCCCATGACATTTGCGTAGTTGATCAAAGTCTTGTCGAGGTACTGCAACAGATAGCAAGCTAACATAAGAGGGACGATACGCCAGTCGACTTTCCGTTTCAGGCGCCGTTCATCCTCCGGTTTCATCACAGGTACATCATGTCCTTGACGGAGGAATTCGAGGGCGGCATCTGCTTTGTTGAGATCTTTGATCTCGCCAACAACAGGTTGCGGCTCCTGGACCGGGTTAACTGCCTCAATATCAGTTTTCTGTTTGTCGTCCATAGTGGCTATCGTTGAGATATGAGTAAAGGACTAAAACGCTGTGAGCAGAATGTTAAAGAGTGCAGCAGGCATTTAAGGCTCAGGTCGGCTTTCATATACAGGCATTCTTGCTGCATTGCAAAAAGGTTCTCTGAATCGGTTTTCGCTTCGGGAACGGGCGATCCACATGAATGCCAACAACTTCGACTGTGAGAGTCGCATTTCTTCAACATGCTACAGCTCATGGAGTTTGAGCCATCATCGCCAGTAAACAGTGACGGATGAACTTCATGATATGTCATGGCGCGAAGCCTCATTTGGAAGGTGCGACCTTGGGGGCTCAAGCGAGGAGTTCGGTATCTCTGAGAAAAGTTGCCAGGCAGACTATTCGTGTTATTCGATGGGTTACAACCCGTGCAGAGGAGGTCCCCTAGAGGCAAGAAGAATGAACTTTGACCATGAACAAGCGATTGCATGGGTACAGATAAGGGCGGCAGATCGTACTGCCACGGGCAAACAAGATAAGCATCTTGACCAAGTGGAGGTGATGTAAGGAGATCTGCCATGGATATATCATGTCAAGCACGTAGTGGCGACGTAGTATGGAGAATCACTGATGTGTGAACGAACAGACACGTATCAACGTTGTAAGGATTACTGCTTCGATAAATAGAAGACTGGCTTCCTTTAGGCAGATTCAAGTTTACTGGAGCAGTTGAATGCCAAGACCGATTCAATCCCCTTCGGAAATTGCAGCCTGCAATCCTAACATCAGATTAAACATGGCATATTCACCATATAATATCAATTTCATAACTTGAAGAATATCTATATCGATAAAAGCTTCGTTCTGGGGTCCCTCATGTTTTGTAATATGGCCGTGGTATGTTGTCATAATATGGCACCACAATCCAGTCCTTGCCCACGTTGACGTTCAACATTGCCTTAGTACCCGGATGAATTGGGTTTTCAGAGATGATCAAGTTCAAAAGACCTGGTTTACCAGAGTTCACAAGCTTCTCAACCGCTCCTGGGATGTCAGCAACCTTGTTCACCTTGGCTGATGCACACTGCAGACCGGCTGCCACAGTCTCATACTCAGCTGCTGGGTTAAGTTTCGATGCTTGCCGTTGCGGTGTCTTTTCGCCGTATATAAGTTCTTGCCCTGCAAGGGACATTGCCCAGACACTGTTATTCATTACTATAGTGAGAACCTTAAGCTTGAACCGTACGAACGTGTCGAGCTCAGCAAGGTGAAAGCCAGCAGAGCCATCTCCATGAATACTCACAACCAGCCTCGATGGATCTGCGACGGCTGCTCCCAGCGCATAACCCCAGCCATTACCAAGGAAGCCCAGGTAACCTGTACTGACCATTGCCAGGTTCGCTCGTGCCAGTTCAAGCAGTTGTAGGGACCAACTGCCAGCCTCGCCTCCATCAATAATGACTATCGACCCTTCTGGAAGGGATTGATACACCTTTCTGATGGCATGGTATGGATGTAACCGACCAGGGCTCGTTTCCTCTGGTTGATCATCAAATTCATTAAGATCTTTGAGTGAGCTAGCAGTCTTCACCCATTCATCGGAGCTCGCGGATTTGACACTAGCCGAAAGCATCTGCTCGACAAAGTTTTGAGACGTTGAAACAATACCACAGTCAACCGCATGACTTTTGCCAATCTCGGAGCCATCGACATCAACCTGGATCAGCTTGCAGTCTGAATTTGGTATGACGGCACCACCACGACCACCAAGCAAAAAGCCGGTTCTTGCACCGAGCAGGATCAGGAGATCTGGTGGCTGTTCATTAATGGTCGGGAGGAGCGCAAGTCGAACAGCGGGCCCCCCTCGAAGTCTGTGGCCATGCGGGATGATGCTGCCGTACTTTGGGCTGTAGAACACGGGTGTGTTGGTTGCTTCAGCTAATTTTAGGAAATTCGCTGCAAAACTGTCTCCACGAGCTCCCGTACCAGTGATGAAGGCTGGTCGCTTAGCTTGAGACCATAATTGAGCGACCTCCTTGACTGCTCCTGGGTCGGCAGCCGCTCCGTAAGGCAATGGTCGATTGATAGCGCCCCACGCTATTCTGTCCAGCTGAGGAGGAGAAAATAACACGTCTATCGGGCAGTCCAGGAGCACCGGACCAGGGGCTCCTGCAATGGCTGTTCGCCAGGCATGCGCAACAATTCTTGGAATTTCCTCAACATTGGTGACTCTGTGAGCGAACTTCGTGATCGGTTTGGCTACCACAACTTGGTCATGAAAGCCTTGGAGACTATTCGTCTCGGCATCGCGCAGCGGCGGGCTGGATGTAATGCAAAAGATGGGACTTCGATCCGCAAAAGCTGTGGCAAGGCCGGGAATGCCATTTGAGAAACTGAGATTGTGAGCCGAGCCATTCTGATATATACAAAATGTGGCTTACCCGCTGTTTGCTGTGACGAAGCAGACGCCGACTTTATTTGAGACTTTAGCATAGCTTTCTGCTGCCTGAACCGCTACTGTCTCATGCCTAGTATCGATCAGGTCAATGTTGGCATCAGAACACCCTATAAGGAAGGCGTCCAAGTGACCGCCATGGAGGCCGAATGCAACTTTGCAGCCAAGTGCTGCTAGAGATTGTGCTAGAAGGTCGCCCCCGAGGAACTCTCTCGAGGAGGGCATCTTCAACTTGAGTCCGGCATCGCCCGCGTTTGATGTAAATGAGCCCATGTTGTGTGTCAAGATGGTGATGTCTTTCGTTCAATCCTGCTCCTATGTGAATTGTTGACCAGAAGCCACCCAATAAGTTTCACAACCAAATATATCTTCTTGGAAGGCTACAGCCTGCCTTGGCGCACTCCGCTACCATTTTATGACCTCGGGCAAAAGACTTTCAAACACGAATCGTAAACATCGAGGATTGGAGGGTAGCAGCTGCCCGCATCGTCAATATCGAGTCATGGTTGGCGAAGGTCGATTTGCTGTGAGAGATCTTGAAACCCCAGACATTGATTTCCCCGCAGACTCAAGCCCGACGCGTCCAAAATTGATCAACGACATACATGTAATCACCATTGTGGTTGCTATGGTGTCTTAGTGCCTTCGCTGCCACACTTCATGCCATACGCCACATCCGCAATCGTACTAAGTGCCATGAACCCCATGAACAACACCAGAACCCAACTCATGATCCTAGCTGCAGGAAATCAAATGTTCGTCCGGAATGACTACACGGAAGATCACAAGGCATAGAAGAATGTGCAGGCATTGACGAGCATTCCGAACTGACTCCGAATCTATGTCGCACTAATTACTGGAATCACAAGCAGCATCCCTGATTTTGGCGTGCTTGATCCGTGTGAGACAACATCGACGGTACCCTGGTGCTTGGAATGGATACCGGTGCCACTCAAAGTTAGTTTAGTACAATGACATGAGACGTAATGGCATCGGGGGTGCAGAGGGGTGGAATAAGTATGAATTGCAAGGCTTTGTGACTTTAGTCATTACCGCGACCTCAAAGATGGTATGTGCACACCAAGTCGGAGGAATTCACTGTGTCGTATTACCTAGTGGGGACAGCTAGCCCACGACTTGATAGTAATACCTTGAATATCCTCGCATCACATACATTGCGCTTGGAGGACAACTGGAGAATAAGTAAGAGGTAGATGGAGCCAACGTATGAATCAGTGTGCCCGACAATCAGATTAGATTGTTGCATTTTATTTCTGCAGTATTCTATTTACTGCTGGCCACTTCATGTATGACTTGCTCCCATGGACAACTTAATTCTGGCTACCGCCCATCCAGTCAAAGGACCACCTGATGTTCATCTTGGGGCAATGCTTAATTACTGAACTTATCCGACACTTTGCTTCCTGTTTGCTTTTCGTACAAGCCCCGTCCAGCGTCGGTGATCTTTTCATTCGTCTCTCTGCTCTGTGACATGCCGAACTTCTTCTCTGCGGTATCGAGGGCTTTGTCACCGTAGTCTTCCTTCTGGGCACCGGCATTGCCTTGGGCAGTTGTCTGGCCAGATGAGGAGGCGCCACTGCCGAGGGCGGACTTGGCTTTGTTGAGGAGATCAGACATATTGTTCGTGTTCTGGAGGACTTTGTGAATTAGTCTTATAGTTGGACCTTGGAAGATCTGTTATGGCTGTTGGGAGATATAGAATTGTGTGCCAGGCAAAGTGTGCATATGGAGTAGAACAAGGTGATATATGTACTCAGACTCTGACGTTGTATTGGACTATTCTGGACTGACTCTTGGTTGACAGGAAAGTGGAATGGAGGGGCATCCCATGACGTAGTCATATCAACACAGACAAGCGGCAACGAACTCCTGTTTTCGAGAAGTAAAGCGAAGATCTGAGCACTGGATCTTCGCTGTCCTAACCCTGTTCCTTGCAGCTGCCGCGAGCTTGCCGCGTCAGTTTGCGCAAGCTTGATGAGCTTGGCAGGTAATCGCAGGGTCTAGATCATTGACGTGCAGCAACAGCCGCTTGCGAAGCTGGATTTGCCTGCCAGATTTGTGCAAGAACAGGATCCATAATTTGATCATGATACAGATATGGAGAGAACGAGCATTTGATCATATCCATAGAATAATCCTTACTGGCTTCAGATCGGATGCTGTAGAAGAGTGAGACATGATCACCAAAAGTAGACTTCGTCTGTGACAAGTTGTTATCACGAAGACGGAGATGTTCTGACACAATGGCCATAAACGCCAACCACAAGTACAAATGCTTGCATACCGGTTGTTGTCTAAATGCTGGACACACCAGGAATAGTACATTGAGACGGTACGGCTCGAAAAGACCATGAGGATAGCCTCGATGCATGCTTTCAATGAAGATAAGGTCAAGAAAGCATAACAATGCATGAGTTATCGCAACGAGAATCTTTTTGCAAGGTGTGAGATGTCCATCATCAGGTAGGTTGTGGTAGTATATGCTAAGAAAGATCAATCGCCGTTCGAGAACCAACGAGTCTTGGGTCAGAAGTTTGGCTTTTTCTTCAGTATCCATAGAGTTAGGCTCTGTCTTGAGCCGTAGCAGCCTTCGGCATTCATCAAACAAAGACTTTAAAGGCGGCCGCATGACATCGAGTAACTGAATTGGGTCATGCCAGAAGTTTTCATCGATGCCAGTGCTACTGATGTCGACGTCCCATGCTTCAGCGTCAAAGTTTGGTTGGGTTGCCAGAGCTCGTATGATATTGGTTTCAGCCATATCTCCAAGAGCTGCTTTCATGAAAATGGTATCATGAAATTCCGGCCTCTTGACCATCTTTGTTACGGCTCGATGGTGAAGCATAGCGCTTTCTGGCTCACCCATCGCAAAGTCAACCGAAGCCATATTCGTAATAATATGATAGGTCTCTATGGTAGGTTGAAAGCTGTCACTGGCCATTTGCTGTCGAAGCAGAGCAATCGCCTTGATTTTGTGTGCTCGTGCATTTATGTACATGGATCTTTGTTCAGATGCACACATACCAGCCTTGGCACAGTAGCCACTCGCCAGTAGGCTGTGAGTGAGAATCGCATCTGAGAGGCACTGCTGTTCCTGCGTTCGAGACTGTGCTATCCATTTCTTCCTGAGTTCTGAGCTTAGGTGGTATGCTCGATTAGAGAAGACCACAAATCGATGAATAGCCAAGTATATGAGCTCGGTCACTTGGGCAGTCATGGGCACCATTGCAGCTGAGAAAGGATCTGAGTTGCCGTGAGCGAGCGCCGGCGGAAGTATCAAGCCCACGGATGTAGCGGTAGAAGCAGCTGGTCCAAATGCAGATGCGACTTGATTCTGAGATCCTGCTACGCATATTGCGTCTTCTTCCAATGTCGCCATGATGGGTGGGGAAGGAATTTTCCACGATGAAATGCCTTGTGTTGTTGACCCGAATTGGCTTTTTCCAGAAATGCTAGAGATTTGCTCCTGTTGAGGCGGATCTTGTCTTCCGCGTAGTCGATTTGTAGAGCTTCGAAGTTGTGTGACTAGTCTATTGCTTTTCATCCATCTCCTGTATTTGGCAGTAACATGTGAGTAGACACTAGCATCCTTCTTCTTCCCATGCTGCAATTGTTGCTGTGAAGCATTGATCCACCGGAGTGGCTGTTCTTGTGTGAATGAAGACATCTTGCCAGGTTTTCCTGGATCCCGAATGGGTGCATGTTGAGAAGCTCTTTATGTGGCAACATGTCATGGATACAAGCTGCCATGGTCAAGACAATACAGCAGCATAGAGCCTACTCCGCTGACATTCAGGAAAAGGCGCAGCAACCGGTGATCTGAGTATCTGGAGTGTCTTGATCTCATCAGAATATTCTAGAGGCAGGAAAAGAAACTCCTCCGTATGGAACACAAGTCATCCAACCAGCATAACGTCTTGGTGGTGGAAACCGTGATGCGCAAGATGCACTAAGAACGGAGGAACAAGGGCGCCAAGACCTTTGTCATAACCGCACTAAGAGACATAAAATACGTCAGTAGCGGAATTTGCTCCATGGACCCCAGATTCCTGGCGACAGCCGTTGCTCTAAGGGTCTGCATTGTAAAATACTCCAAATGCTTGTGTAAGAAATATGTCAGCGTCAGGCCGTGCCGATTCAAAGCTTGATTACTACATCAAGCGATTCTCTCGGTGGATGGAGCGCTCATCTAGCTGTGTGGTGTTGGATGCTTATTCATAGCCTGTCTGAGTCGCTGCTCCACCACCATTGGTTGTTGTTCTTCCTCTTCTTCTTCTTCTCCTTCTTCTTCATCTTCAGAACTAGTACCGCTGTAGACCTCCCCCATCTCCTCGTCATCGGGCCCCTGTTCCGCATAACCTTGCACCACAGATGTCTCATGCTCATCGTCCCCAGCCTCAATAGGACTTCCAGCTGCCGAGTCCACATTTCGTTGTGTATTACTGTTAGGCGACACACTACGCGCCTCTCTTGCCGCCTGTTTATCCTTGGCCAACTTAGCCTCCCATTGCTTCCTACCTCTGATCCTCGATTGTTCTTTTTGCATCTGATTGAATGGGGTCCGTAGCCATAGGCCGTGCTTGTTCAGCATCTGCTTCAATGCATCATCTGTGAACTTAAGGTCTGGGGGTATCTCGCCGTTTTCATCCCTAAACACAGCATCTCGAATCATTTTATATGTTAACGGCGGCATCTTCTTCTTGCCGGTTTTCTTGTCAATGCCTGCAGCTCTTTCGGTACCGAGGTACTGCTGCACGTATCTGATCATCTGTTCGTGCTTCTCGGGTGGGATGTGCGTTCGTCGACCAGCATTGTGGTGGCCAGTCTCAGCGGTGCCTTTTGTAACTGTGTATGAGACAGCACTAATGGTCGTGCCCAAGAATTTTGCAATGGCTTCGTATTGGTAGCCCAGTCGGCGCATGAGTAGAATGTCGCGGCGTTGGTCGCGTGTCAAACGGCGAGCCTTGGTGCGGCCCCTGCGAACGCGGGTCGTTCCGTCAGGCAGTTTTACCACCTCGTCCGCCGGCGGCGGCAAATTAGGGTGGCCAGGAGGCTGCATGGACGTAGGCAGCGGTGGAGGAGAATGTGGGGCTGGTGGGAACGTAGAGTGCGGAGGTCTCTGAGCCGGCTTCGGAGGTGGCGGAGGTTGGTGGGCTCGAACCTGATAATACTGCGAAACATTGGCATAGGGGTATGGACTGGTCCAGTTAGGTGGGGGAGGACCCGGTGGACCGGGTTGCGATGCATATGCGACAGCATTCGAGGGATGCCCATTCCCAGCATGCGCTGAAGCAATGGGCTGCAGGCTCTTGGGTTGTATATATTGCGGACCTTGCGGCGGCAGATTGTATGTCTGGGGATGTCCTTGAGGTGGAGGATGTTGTGCATATGGCGATGTGGGTGGATACGCATAGCCTAGGTGGCCGGAAGGAGGGGGCCTGAAGGCATTATAGCCTGGCGGTGGTGGCGGAGGCTGCGCATATGGGGGTGGATGATGGTAGTTAGGCGGAGGGTTCGGATACGGTTGAGGAGGGTAGGGCACCTGTGGTGGTGCTCCATGTCGCGCTTGCTGGTCATTTTGAGCTGCTCCTACAGCAGCTGGTGGTGCCGTAGACTGCGCGCTTGTTTGTGCATCTCTGCTACCATTTTCCGCTGCAGTAGGTACCGTGGAAGCATCGTTGACTTCCTCTACGGGGTTTTGCTGTTCGCCACTGCCTCCATTGGGTCGTGAAGGTCCCGGGGACTGTGGCCGGGGTAATGCCTCAGTGCGTGTCTGGATTGCAGGAAGTTGAGCTTCATGGTGAATGGCAGGTGACGGCTCCTTGCTGGATCGCTCCACAGACATTGTGGTATGGGTGATAGCCTGCAATTATAACGAATGCTAAATGCGCTGGGCAAGATTTTGGCAAATGAGAGTGGATCTACGAATGCACATCGGATTTAAGCTTAGTGGCCTAGACCATGCTGCTAATAGCACAGCCAATGGCTTCTTGGAAATGCGTGCGCGATGCTGTCTTCCAGAAGTCGATGCCAAATGCAGGGGACGCGAAGACATAACTCGCAAAAGCACCAAACCTAGATTACAGCATTTTGGTGGGTTTCAACCGTCATTATTGTTGGCTATGGGCATGCATCTATGTACACGGGTCGCCATACCGCAAGCTATTTTGGTTAATGCTAATAGCCCTTTAAATCTTTCAAAAACAATTCCTGGGGATCCGAATCTAGCTTGATCACGGTTGGGCAGTGCCTTGTAAGTGAACCTCAGCATGTCGCTAGCATGTCAGACAGCGCACCTTTCTCGGCGGACGTAATGGTAAGATTGTAGTACCCCTTGACAGCCACCCAAGCTTCGGCATAGGTACAGTGGAAGCTGCTCAACGGTGGCTTCCACTCATCTGGGCTCGAGTCGCTCTTGTTTCCATTGACGCTCCCTGTGACAGCCCAGAGTTGAGGACGCACTAGATCGTTCGCGAAATCCCGTCGTTGATCAGTCGTCCATCTTGATGCGCCGGACTGTAGCCGAGTCAGCATTAGCAATACAGAATACGCACTGTTTGCACTTACCCGCCATGCGTTCGCAAGAGGCACCATGTGGTCAATCTGAATGTCCTCAGCATCTGTCCATGTCTTGCTGTCATAGGGGCTCTTCCATGTTCCGGAAGTGGCTTCGCACTGAGCACTCTGAACGACATTGGTGCCGTCACGCTTTAGGACAACCTCGCGTGTGTTACAGGTGCCTGACTGTGTTATCCAATGGGGGAATTTGTCTCTACTGTAGCCATCTTCTGAACCCATTGCAGCAATAGCTAATTTGGTGAGCGTATCCTCAGCGCTTGAAGCTTTGGGTATGCCGGTCTAAGACAAGGTCAGTGAATTGTGAAGGGTACGGAGGTACAAGAACAAACGGGACTTGGGAATGGTGCCCGATTCATGATTCGATCTGGAGCAGGTGCTGCATGAGACAACCCAATAATGGCGATGGCCATCCCAACAGTGAAGCAGTGATACATCTCAACAGCAAGCGGCGAATGGAAGGACTATCCAAGCAGAAAACGTCACGAACAATTCTCGAAGATATTGAGTCCTCTGAAAGCTTTTCCAAAATTCATGCCTGTCCTCGAATGCTGTACATTTAGCCGTCGCGCCTTCCTACCTTTTATACCATCTCGAGGACAGTTACCAGCTCGTCGGCAATGCCGTGGGAACTGTTTCAGATAAGGAGCAGCATCTCACGTCAGATCAACATGATACGATGGCAAAGGCAAGATTATCAGGACAAACAAACGGATGTTAGACTGAATCAAGGTCTTCTCTAAACTGATTTGCTTGCAAAGAAATTGCTGTCATCCCAGGCGCCTGTCGCAGCCTCGCGAGGCGGAGCTTGGATCCACATGCACTAGGCTTTCCAGGCATCAATCATGTTATGTGCTCAGTGCGACATTGGTAGGATGTTCAAAACTTTCAGGTTCTCAAAACACATGCCTCATCTTAATGTGTCTCCCCTTGTACTACAGTCCTCCGGTGCAGTGCTGCCAGCCGACTCGAAGCAACAAGTATCCTGATCCGTTTTCCGAATAGCATGAACACAACCACCATGACACAGTTGCAAAAAAGCACGACTGTGAATGCCCCTGCGACCACTTTACTATAGCCAGTTGATAATATCCAGTTGAGTACTTCTAGCCCCAGTCCGAAGGATACAGCTTGCTTCCCAAGGTTCGCAATAATAAGAAATTCTGACAAGTTCGCCGTATTCGAATCGAAAGCATACGCAAGCGTGACCGTGAAATAGAAGTACGCTGCCCATTGGACCATGCCGACGCCGAAGAAGTAGCCGATCCAATGAAGATTATTTTCAGCTGTCATGCCAAACAGTATCAAACCCGCCGGAGCGATGATAAGCGCCGGAAGCAGAACTCCCAAACGCATTTCAGCTTCTCGGATGCCATTATTGCGCTTCGTCAACCGTGCTGCAAGACGATCTGAAGCTGGTAAAAACGGAAGAGCTAGCAGGTATCCAAGAACTGTACCAATCGCAATGAGTCCTGAATTTGTTTCTGACCAGTTGTAAGGTGGTGCAACGATTTTGATTGGAAAGATAAAGTTGAACGTGAGAGCGCAAAGACCGATGAATAGTCCGTAGGTAGTGACGACCCAGAGTGCAGAGGGAACGAGTAAGTACGTAAATGCCCGTAGCATGGTAATAAAGAAGGGGGCTTCGTGGTCAATTGAACTCCATGGCTTGAGCTGCTCGGCCCAGGTCTTCCGGGAAGGGACCTCTGGCGAGTTGTTTGACACGATTTCCGTCGCAATTGCATCTTTTTCATTCTCCGATTTTGCGGGAGAAGGTGCTTGCGGAAAGGAGCGCTTGTATCTGGATTCTTCGACCAGAAAGAAGGCAGCGATGAGAAGTGCCATGGCGAAGGCAAATTCAACGTAGAAGAATAGTCGCCACGAGTAACCGCCGCCTAGCATGTAGCCAGCATACATCGGACCTGTCACGGTTACAGTCAGCACGGGAACAGTTACACAAATCATCTATCGCTTACCTGTTGCTCCCAAACACAAAGCAGCCGTGTACCATCCCAGTTTCTTCCCACGCTCATGCAGGAAGAATGTGTCATTCACAAGCTGGACTGGAAGCGCTTCACAGACTCCGGATCCAAATCCGTGTACAACTCTTGCTCCCATCAGACCGGCGTATGTTGTTGCTTGCGAAGCACCAATCAGACCTGCTGCATATGCGACAAGTGAAAAGAGCATGACCGGTCTTCGTCCAAATTTGTGGTAGGAGGGAACCAGTATGAGGCTTCCAAAGCCAAATGCCAGGTTGGGGTAGTTGATGAGGCCAGCTGCTGTGTTTGGGTCAATGCCAAATTCCTTGCTATAGATGCCAATGTAGACGGATGGTCCCAATAGCGCTGAGTTGCCAAGGAACGAGTAAACCGCACAGATTGCTAGAATGGCATTCTTCTTCCAAGCGGGCCATTGCAATGGATCGTTTGGGTCCGATGATGGGACTGGGTAGAGAGCTTGGCCATAATGTGTCTCTTCACCTTCTCTTGCCTGAAGGTTGACAGTTCCAGGAACTCCCTCTTCATGTGCGTGACTGTGCACATCATGTCTAACGGCGACCATTTTGCCGCTGTGTTAATGTGCTGTGATTTTGATTGTGAAGAAAGTGGAACAATAGACAGATCATCGAAAACCAGGATCGATGCTTTCGCCTTTTATGTTCAGACCCCTTCGCGGCGATAAAAAAATCTCCTGTTCTTCCACCAGAGACCACGAGGTCAAGCTATCGTCGTCTGAGGAAACGTGCTATTGGCGGAATATGATGCAGCATCTCCGCGTATGGCTCGCGCCTGGAACCATTGCCTCATGTATCCATACCGGTACTTGGTATCGACCAGGGTGTGCTGCTAAAGTTCAAAGAAATTATGCAGCTAACCTCGTATCCTGAGGTGATCTTACCAATCGATAATGCTGCAGAGAATCTCCACTTATCGCTGGACTGAGTGTGGCTCATTACCCCGACTTTCGGCACTTCATTTACCTGGAGAAAGCTTCAAAAAGTCAAGCGAAACTCATATTTTAGCAACTTTCGGACGGTCTATCGCAAAATCAAGTCGAAACTGAGTCGAAAGTTGATAACAATGTTTTGAGCACGTAGGAGCTGAGAGGGCCCGAGTTCGCACAAACCGTCATTGATCTGGTTTTCGCATCATATAAACCGTGCAAGGAAAGAGATTCGCTTGCCAGACGTGTCCACCCAGAAGTCAGCAAAGTGCAAAAGTGCACTGTCGAGTAAGCGCCATGCATGTACTGGTAAGTTGTTTGCCGCTTTCCTACTTCCTGCAAGGCCGCCCATGCCCCTCAAGAGCCTTGTTTCTCTGCTCTCCTCTCCTAGGCTGCCAGCATTCTGACTCTTAGTGAGGTTGTCGGTGCCGGTCCCAGCGGCCTTATCTTGTCGTTACAGCTCGCACGAGCTGGTGTAAAATGCACATTGCTAGACTCCGGTCATGCTGTCGACGAAAGGCCACGGGCAGCACACTACATGCCCTGCGCCGTGCAAGAAATGAGACGAGCTGGTGTGCTTGACGATGTTCGTGCTCAGGGTCTAATTCCTGGTGATATTTGCTGGAGAAAGTTGGACCACTCGATCGTCGTCAAAATGCTCGATTCTTCACAGGTCAACAATCCAGACGCACTCACAGTCCTTCCATTGGGCGACCTTGGCAAAATTCTTGTTAAACACTGTGAGAAGTACCCTAACATTGAGGTTCTGTGGGATCACGATGTCGACAACTTTGAGCAGAATGCAAGCTCTGTAACGGTCGTCGGAAATAAGCCCGGTGGTCTACGGTTTGCACTTAAGGGGGATTATCTCTGTGGTACAGATGGCGGCAATAGCATGATACGTAAACTCCTCTTCGGCAATCAGTTTGCTGGCAAGACGTGGGACACCCAAATTATCGCTACCAATGTCGGTCTTCTATGTTCCTGTTCAGACGTTTACTGACCGTATGGCAGGTCTACTATCCCATGGACAAGATGGGCCTTGGAGAAACAAACTTTATCATGCATCCCGAGCATTACTTCATGGCAGCCAAGATTACTAGAGACGGCCTATGGAGAGTGTCGTATGGTGAACCAGCCGACATGAGCCTCGAAGAAGTTCTCAAGCGTCAGCCTTTGAAATACGAGATAATGCTCCCAGGCAAACCTAAGCCGGACCAGTATAAGATGACGAATATTAACCCTTACCGAATTCACCAACGATGTGCGGAAAAGTTCCGGGTTGGTCGGGTCTGCTTGGGTAAGTGGAACAGCTGGCCACCTTTTTGAACTCTTGGCTGACAAGACCTGCAGCCGCAGATGCCGCTCATCTTTGCAACCCGTTTGGCGGGTTGGGCTTGACAGGCGGCATCGTCGATGTTGGCGGGCTGTCGCAATGTTTGATCGGTAT